>CABFOW010006262.1:0-20224 GCA_902141385.1 Timema californicum | reverse complement strand
CCTTTATATTATTATTATTATTAGCACCGCGTCTTACTACCCGTTCGGGTTATACGCACTTACGCTAATGTGTAATGGTAGGGTGATTGTGAGATGAAATGGAGGACCTACAGTTTAACGTGGGATCCGAACCACGGTGGAGGCCTGGCATTCCTCACATTCACAAGATGTCTTGTCAGAGGTGAAGGAAGGGTTTGGTAATCAGATAAATCTGTGCCGGGACCGAGGATTGAACCCCGGACCCACTAGCATAGAAGTCTGACACCTTACCCCTAGACCACCAGGTCACCCTGTATATAGCTATTTAAACACACATTGTTAACTAGTCTGCTGTGCTGTGGACCTGTTATGTTGTGTTGGTGTTATTCTGTAGACCTGCCGTTGTTTTCCTGGTATGTTTGGCCGACTTCTTCTTCCCCCCTCCAATTTACTGAATCAAGCTCGATGGCGACAATTTTTATTTAGTTTTTATCCATATTTCTAAAGTGCAAATTATTTTAGAAAAAAATAATTAAAACCTTCAAGGAGGCATAACCATAGCACTCGTAAAACTAATAAACAGCGATAGATATTACAGAATTATCATCGCATGCAAGACACAGCTATGCTCTGAACCCAATCAATAGCTGATTAATTCCGCTCATTTGGAGAAAAGGATGGGTTTTTTTAAAAAATAAAACTTGAGAACTTGTTTTATGACAGTTTATTGCAGTCTGTGGGGGTGACAAGAATCCACGTGTAAAACATGTGTTGACGACAATACTAGAGTTATTACTACTCAAATGTAGACAATGAAGGCACTAAATGACGGTGGACATTGTTTTCTGCAACAAATAAACAGCTGACAACTCGTCAGGTAAAATAAGTGCTCTAGAAGTAAAACTAATAGTAACTAATTAATAGTTCCAACAAAGTGTTATGATCGCAAATCTTTCATGTGTATTAGTTATATTTGGAACAAGCTAAGAGAGTGCAAGGTTTCAAATTATGTGTTACCTCTGCACTAAGCAGTATCTTGCAAGTAGATATCTTGTAGACTAGCTCTAAGCAGTATCTTGCAAGTAGATAGCTTGTAAACTAGCACTATCTTCCTAGTAGATAGCTTGTAAACTAGCACTAAGCAGTATCTTGTGGGTAGATAGCTTGTAAACTAGCACCAAGCAGTATCTTGCGAGTATATAGCTTGTAAACTAGCACTAAGCAGTATCTTTCGATTAGATAGCTTGTAAGCTAGCACTAAGCAGTATCTTGTGGGTAGATGGCTTGTAAACTAGCACTAAGCAGTATCTTCCTAGTAGATGGCTTGTTAACTAGCACTAAGCAGTATCTTGCAAGTAGTTAGCTTCTAAACTAGCAATAAGCAGTATCTTGCAAGTAGCTAGCTTGTAAACTAGCACCAAGCAGTATCTTGCTAGTAGATAGTTTGTAAACTAGCACTAAGCAGTATCTTGCGAGTAGATAGATTGTAAACTAGCACTAAGCAGTATCTTGAGAGTTGATTGTAAACTAGCACCAAGCAGTATCTTGCAAGTAAATAGATAATTGTTAATGTATCCTTAAGGCACGGACTAGAGGCACTATCGCAGTAATACTCCAAAATAAATTTCATGTGTAAAATAATTGAAAAGATTTAATCGAAGTGATGTGTGGACGAAATGTAACATGAGTTTCAGCCAGCATAGGTAATTAGAGGCACTTATCACAAGGAGCCTTGTGTCTCAGATATTGAGGGGGTAGTCTCGTCTCTTGTCCAACAAGAGAACATGTATAAATGTTATGCACGGATGACTGACGGCATAATCAAACTAATGTTTACAAAATGTTCCTTTCCTACATAATCAATATGAATTCTTATTTTGTGTACTTTTATCTATAGTTGAACACCTTGTTTATGAGCTACCAACACACACCGTATTTCACTACATAATCGTAAGCATTTTTAATGCCTAGTTATTGGGGGAAGTAGGGGGTGACCATTATGTGAAACTTTTTGTATTGGCCTGAATAAAATGCAATGTTTTTCTCCTACAATTACCTTCTCAAAAACTGTTCTCCTATTATATGCGCTGCCCAACATTTTCCATAGAAAAAAAGGTCAAGATTCAAAGCCATATTTTGTAACGCGCCGGTCCAGTGCACTTGACGATAAATAGACTGACCGACCAAACAAAGAGAGATAAGTTAATACAAACAAATAGGTCCAGCCAACTCAAGGTCAAAACTTGACACTTTTTTTTTAAAGTAAAAGTTTAGTGTGAAATTTAAGTAAAAGTTTAGTGTGAAATTTAATAAACCAAGACTGAAAAATAGGTTGTGACCATTATGTGGTGAAATACGGTACTAACGAACAGCTCAGGCCCTTTACTTGTAGTTTGTTTCTATCACATACCTACATGACATGTTTGGTAGCAAGTATCGCTGTTCATGCACAACCTTGAAATAATAAAAGGTAGTAGTTTTGACCTCCAAATATCTGAGACGGCAAGACTTTCTTCCTGTCCATTCAATGCCGATACAACTGTCTATTATTATCGAACATAATTAACTTGGACTGAATCTCTGTACTGTTTATTATAAATATTGTGCATAGAGAGATCCCTGGTGGGATTATTTGTAACCAGCACTTGATCCGAGTGTGCTGAAGATATAGTGACGCAATTCGCTCTCCACACAACTGTGCGTTACAGGGCAGACACGCGCAGCTCGGCCTTACAACAACTCAAGAAGAGATCCTCTCAGACACTGGGGAGGGGCTCAACAGAGTCCACGGTTCATGTCCAGGTGGGTCAGTTGGTTGCGCGTTGTAGTTCCCGGGCTTGTTTCAGTACGTCACGTTGAAATGTGGGTCAATCATCAGCGAACAGAAGCTACACGACTCTGCGGAACACACAACATTAGTACTGGTACAACAACCCTGTCTCTGTGTGTGGAGTTTAAACATTAGTACTGATACAACAACCCTGTCTGTGGAGTTTAAACATTAGTACTGGTACAACAAACCTGTCAGTGTGTGTGGAGTTTAAACATTAGTACTGGTACAACAACCCTGTCTCTGTGTGTGGAGTTTAAACATTAGTACTGGTACAACCCTGTCTGTGGAGTTTAAACATTAGTACTGGTACAACACACCTGTCAGTGTGTGTGGAGTTTAAACATTAGTACTGGTACAACAACCCTGTCAGTGTGTGTGGAGTTGAAACATTAGTACTGGTACAACAACCCTGTGTGTGTGTGTGTGTGTGGAGTTTAAACATTAGTACTGGTACAACAATCCTGTCTGTGTGTGGAGTTTAAACATTAGTACTGGTACAACAAACCTGTCTGTGTGTGGAGTTTAAACATTAGTACTGGTACAACAACCCTGTCTGTGTGTGGAAAAACCTCGAGGTAAGATTTAGCACGGCCTTCATCAACATCGCAATTTCCCCACTATACGAGAAACGGGTGGTAGCCACCCCATAATCACAGGATTGGTTGGTATAGTTTATTGTGCAGTGATTCAAATATAGCATCTTATTCCTTCCAAGAGCTGGCACCAGCCAGTATACCAGTGGTTTAACTACCAGACAACCGAATCATGTATGTGGAGATGTACCATTTAGTTCTATAGGTTTGATTGCTGGATAAGTTTAATTAGTTCTATTAAAAGTGAAACAAGTTCATCATCAACTCAATACATTTTATAATGAACTCATTTAAGATAAAAGTAATGATACTTAGCACCGAGTTTCACTACCTGTTCGGGCTAAATGATTAAGTACTAATTACTTTAACTTGTTAGGAATTGGGAAGGTTGAATATAGAAGAAGTGAACCCACATTTGTGCAGAGGGAGAGTGGAAAACCTGCCACAGTTCAACCCGAGCGAGATTTGAACCCCAATCCGCCCGTGCTTGGAAGTCTGGCTCGACACAAAACTTGCGTGATAGGCGGGTAACATCAGAGTTGAATTCCTAGATTGCTAGATAATATTGATGACATGACCTGTATAATATTGACACTTTACAAGACTAGGTCAGCAGGTGTGGGTGTGACCGAACACTGTTTCAATGAGAGGTGGCAGTCCTATCCTTGACTGGTTACACTATGGCTAGCTTACAAGCTACACCATAGTGGAACCAAGCAAGGTAAAGTTTCTTCATTACAGGCTAACTAGAAGTAGTGGGTGTGCGAGTACCAATCAGTAGTGGGTGTGCGAGTACCAAGCAGTAGTGGGTGTGCAAGTACCAATCAGTAGTGGGTGTGCGAGTACCAATCAGTAATTGGGTGTGCAAGTACCAATCAGTGTGTGTGAGTGTTCATAAGACCAGGGAACTCACCTGAACTAAGAAATGCCCACAAGTGCCACCTGAGGCTTGCGCGTCTGAGCTGCGTGCAACCATCACCACCATTACAACAATTAAACAGACATCGCCTTTTAAACCAAATCAAATGTAAACATTAAAGGTACCTATTCATACAAGCGTATTAAATTTTTATCATAATTTAGTTAATAAATATTTCTATGAAAGCAACTTATATTTCCCTCCAAAATTCTCAATGTAAATAGTAAAATTAAATTATGTTATGTTGGTACTAGACTGTGATAACCTGTCAATAAAACACGTCTCAAAATGCCTTTTGTATTTAATAAATTTTTAGCAAAAGTTCATACACAGATGACCAAAACAGCCTATGAAAATAGGTAAACAATTCATACAACTATTTAGAGTAAATGTCCTTCAAAGAAGATTAACAACAATATTGATTTCTGGGTAAAAGTGTACAATGCCAGATAACAAATAGTTCAAACTAGTTGGACTCGGAAGTCGCCAACACATTTTTAAATCAAAGTTTTTATAAAATGTTCACTCAAAAATTATGTACAAGTGTAAATAAACTGTTACAGAATTCCTGGCTCATTCTGGGTGCCAACCCATAAACTAAATTCTAAAGTCACCTTAAGTAAAGTTAGTAACAAGATGGACGGAATGGTTAATACTCGAGATTCACACAACATTGATAATCAATATACTATATTTGATAAATGCACGCACCAAGGATTGAACCGGCGAGCATAAATACATTTCCGAGGCGGCTTAGTGGTGACCTTGATACGATTCCTCCGAATTTAACTCCCGAATCAAGAAATTGAGGCCGCCAGCGAAACAAATTTATCGATCCGTGTTCAATCCTTGCATATCACTTATTATAAGTACACTTGGGTAAGTACACTTATTATAAGTACACTTGGGTAAGTACACTTATTATAAGTACACTTGGGTAAGTACAACTATGACACAGGGTCTTCTAATCTATAACACATCATATTTTACAATAACTACCATAGTAGTGTAATCTAACAATGTCAAATACAATTCCTCTATTCTAAACTCTCGGATATCAGGAAGTGAAACTTTCGGTATCAAAATAAAAACGGCAATATACAAATTGTGGTTATTTCACATAGCGGCCATTACTAGTTGTCCCCGCCCCCTTTTAAGAGGGGCATGCGAAGCTTCAAAACAAACATATCCGCTTCAACTTTGTTTGAAAATAAAAATTCCTGCTTTGACAGTTACAAAGCTCCGCCAATGATAACAATGATGGCTAATATTCATATAAAACAGCGTGAAGTAAATTAAGTGTAAGTTGTGCCGATAGCACGAATCAGCTTAGAGAGAAAAAAGTGTGGATTAAAAACTTTTCAAAGTGATTTTAGTGTATTAAATTATATACAATTTGATCTATATATTTTACAATCATAAAATAGGTAGCTGCTCAAACTTCTACTTGGCTTCAAGAATATTTCATACACTCACTTTGAATTGAGAAAGTGGATTTGGCACAACCAAAGCTCCCGACTATTACCGGCAAATTGTAAATGTACTCGACATTCACTTTGTGATCTTGTGCACATCGCATTAACATCGCAGTATTCAGTTATTTTACTATTTACCCTTTTAAGCAAGTACAGTACATTACATTACAGTACAGTACAGTACTGTATATAAATAGAAAACATTTTTAAATACATGAGGTTAAATTGAAATTGTCGAGATCAGAATTAAAAAATGGGAGTTAAAATTAAATAATGAAATTGAAACTTACACATTGAAAGAACGATAGATGGGCAAAAGGTCTAAAGAATATAGCTTCAAAATGGCGACCGGCGAATTTAAACCACGCGATTGAATGTGACGGAAACAAGTTCTTTACAATGATGCACCCACGCGGTGGATAAAGATATTTTAAAACATGATAGAATAATCGTAAAATAATTATATATATTAATAAGACAAGCATTGTCTCTTTTCCAAGTAAATACGATGCCTGTATTAAAGGGTATGCACCATATTACACATCATAGATAACATTCCAAAATGAAGCATAAGTATTTTTAATTATGTTTAAAATAATGTTTCAAAATGAGCAAAAATAAATTGTTAAACATAATGAAATAGTATAAGAAAACATAAGTTTATGCTATTTTAAATGTAAAATACTGGTATATCATATAGTAATTACAAAAACTTAGTATTTATAGCAAAACAGTGACCTTTTACGAGTGTTGGCAACCCAAAACCTAAACATTTGATTTTGGAACTGTCATCCAGGTAAAAACCTATCGTGAACAGACTTTAGGGTACTCAAAAAAACAACCATCGACGAGTAAATGTGATAGACAAACCATGGTCCAGCGATACTACCAGCACGGGGTTGAACTTGGGTAGTTAGTCAGCCGGCGAGGTCCGATCTCTGCTGCGACCTCTCTTACGTCAACGGATCATGTTATCCTTGTAGCCGATGTAGGGGATCAGAATGTCATCAACAATCACTTAACCTCCACGCAGCGTCTATCCAATACAACCCCTTATCACTCAGCGTCTATCCAAACAATACAACTACCCACAAAGCCACGATAATGTTGTACTTAGGGACAGCTAATGTGAACTGTGAAAAAGAAAGTTTAGTTTTCTTCCCATTCAATTGTTGAATATCTCTCAAGTGTAGCGACGACGTTAGACGACAAACTTTTTAAACGAGGAGAAAGAGTTGTCATTAAATTCCACAACACCTTTCAAAGATATTCAACAACCGTTGATATCACCACGTGAAGAGAATTACAAAGTATACTGGAAAATTATTGGATTTTTTTTTAAAAAAGGTTTTGCTATAAAAAAAAAACTGTGAAAATCCTGCCTTTAATTCTCATTCCCTGGTCTTCGAACCTTAAGTTTGCTGTCCGCTATGGCCGATGATCTCGTCTGCAAGTCTTAAGGTGTAGTTCAAGTTCATTCGCGATAGGTAAGTTTTCTCACACTATTTCATTACTTTTATAATTTCTTTTTATCCAACTCGAAACAATATTTTAGGAAACATAGTTAAAATTACTTATTGTTCGTTCTATGTATGAAAAACGTGCATTGAGCAAAAACATTTAGTAATGAATAAAATGATAAAGTATTAGGAAAAAAGTATAACACAAATAAAAGAAAAGACACTAACACAAATTTACACACACTTCAATATTTCTAATTACTACTACTTCCTGAGGAAGGTGCTTTAATAGCATCGAAATATTCAAGTGTGTGTAAATTTGTGTTAGTGTCTTTTATTTGTGTTCTAGTTTTTTCCTAATACTTTATCATTTTATTGTTCGTTCTGGAATGTTCTTGACTATGTGTAATATAGTGCACACATCCAACATCACAAGTGACCACCTAAACGGTTATATCATTGGTCAGCGGGTAAGGTCGAGCAAACACAACAGAGGTGAAATGGTCAAAAGGTGAGAGATGAAACTTAATAACAGAGTCCCAGAGAAGCACAAAGGTAATGAAGGTTAGTAAGACCCGATCAATCAGAGACAGGACGGCCATGTTGTCAGGATGGAGAGAAAATAGTGTCTAGTCATATTATGTACAAGGACCGCACGACTAAAGTGTCCTACATCCGACGCCGCGCCTCCTCGGTCCAAGGACTGTCTCTGTGTCGCTAGTAGGTGTGTGATCTAGAACTCTTGTAAACTAAACAGGAGGCTCGTGAGCCCCCCCTCGCTCACTTGAGCCCAAAGTCGGGCATACGGAAGAATTGTCTGACGGAAGACTTGCCTCGTGGCTTGTACTTGAGGTGATCCTCGATAAACTGGCAAGGGCACTGCGAGGTGCAGCAATGGCGGGGCGGAGCGGTCCTGTGGGGGCCCCCGTCCAGCGCCAGCTCCAGACGCTTGCGCACAAACTGCTTGGCCCAGCGGTGGGAGTAGCGAAGGAACACTAGCTCGGCCCGCTCCTGATTGACACACAGACCCGCCACCTTAGTACAGGACTACCACCGGCACATGCACGCGCACAAACATTCCTACTCTGTACCAGTGTTGCTGGATACTAGGACTTACAGGCAGGGGTGAACTGCAGATACTTTAAACCAAGAGTCATCCGTTATTTTTAAAGATATATGATGGAATCGAATGTAAAACCGTCAAGTTTGTTGTTTCTTGTCGTTTATAAACAATCTCTTAAGACAACCGTATAAACACTGATTGATTTCTTTGTAACTCACACAAGTAGCGGTGGAGGATCATTTTACAAACTTGAATACATCAAAAATAGACACTAAGCTCTAGTCTAACACTTTAGAAGCATTTTTGCTCATATCAGTGTAAACAGAAGCTGATGTTTTTAGTGGAAAGTAGCGACATAACATCAATAACAAATATGAAATGGCCCCGGTTTTATTATACCTACTAATGATAAAAATATAACTTAACTTCGGTGGTATTTACAAACGTATGTTAAGGGCTGTCATATTTGTACTCCCAGCCACCTGCAGTGCACCCCTGTTTAGAAGCATTAGTGGAACATTGGGATAGGTCAGCTCCACACTCAACAATTAAAATGAATAGTTTATAAACCGGGTTCTGTTTTTTAAAGATATATCAAGTTCAAACAAATGACGGATTAGATATAATTACAATAAAAAAGTAGTTTTCAATCTTAAACCACACAATTTATTTAGGGCTAATATTTCTGACAGACTGCGCGACAAATGTTGACATTGGAGCTGCCTTATTTCAACAGTGAACCGAGAAGTTTAGTCAGAAATATCCCACGCCTCTTTTCTGCGTTTCTTACGCATGTAACACACATTTATCTCAAAAAGTGTAGAGAGAAATAAGAAGGATGGAACAGTAAGTAACGCATGTGTGATGTCGAAATCCAATTTCGCCAACACACACGAGTCAAACTGTTCCTTACGGCGGGTGATATCGGTCACCTCGAAACAGTGTCACTAACTACACGACATTTGCTAATATTTAGCAAGCATTACCAACTAAAAGTTAATATGGCTACAAATACTCAACACAAAGACAAACAAACCAATCACCAATGTTAGGTTTCGAGTAACATTTCGTTAGAACCTGCACTTGATAGGACACTTGCTCCGCTCCGTGCGCACTTGATACGACATGCATTGACAAGCAAAGTGACACAAGTGTTTGCACGACATTATCGCGGGTTTCAGGTCTTGTGACAAACAACGAATGGGGCCCCTCCTAACATGATATGACTAACTAACGCTACACTAGCAGCAACATAAGGCACAGGTCGAGGAAATGTTGACTTTTTAATAACCAGTTCATTTAAAGACTGTCCACATGAATGGTAGGCAAACTACAGCTGCGCTACAAAGGGGTGTGCATGCGCGCACACACACACACACTAGTTGATGCCACGCTCAGTCAGGAAGGCTGTCCAGCAGGGACAAAACGCTCGTTTGTCCGCGCGAGGTTTGTTGCGCAGATATTCCTCTATGTACTGACAGGGGCAGAGCGCTGGTGCCAGATGGCGCGGCTCCATCGGGTTCCCCCCCTCCTCATCTACAGTCCAGTCCAGGCGCCGGCGCAGGTAGTCCTTGGCCCAGCGCTGGATATAGCGGGTCAATAGCTGTTCACCTTTCACCTGTTGTTTACAGTGAGAATACATGACATTGCGCCAGAGTGTACCACTGGGCACATAGTCTTAAAACTACTCTATGGTGCAAGGTGTGATATTGCGCCAGATTGGTACAGTATTCATACAACCATGCTGTGCATGTTATAAGACCGAGTAAACCCTCTCGCCCCCTTTTCCGCTCGATGCGCCCCTCAACTGTGCGCTAATCGAGCTCCCAAGAGCGCTCGGTCTCAGCACTCATGCTAGAGAGCACCGACAAGAGTCGGCGCAGAGAGAAGCGAATCAGTGTTTTTATGCTGATATCAACCTCGGAGGTGGTGATAGCTGAGGGAAAATATCTCGTCAAGCGATAACCCCTTTATTGTTTAGTGAATTATTATTATTAGCACCGCGTCTTACTACCCGTTCAGGTTATACACACTTACGCTAATGTGTAATGGTAGGGTGATTGTGAGATGAAATGGAGGACCTACAGTTTAACGTGGAATCCGAACCACGGTGGAGGCCTGGCATTCCTCACATTCTTTAATGAATTGTATCTGTTTTGTATCTATGTTCTAAATGTATCAGATTTCTCCTTGTATTTAGTTTGGTGCCTAGTGAGTGTAATCTTGTATTTTTATAGTGTAAATATCACCAAATAAATAAAATAGGGGAAGAGGAGAGACTAGGGTTACACATCTCCCTGGCCTTGTCCCCGATAGGTTACATCCTGATACCTAAGGTTACACCAGCCCTAGCCCCCACAAACTCTACTGCAGGGACCAAGATCAAGATCAGAAAAGCACATCAGCAGCGCACCTTGACGTGCCCAGCCCTAAAAAAACCCATGGAACTCAAGGAAGAAAACATGTCAAACCAATCACGATGCCCTAGTGCACCTTCGCTGAGAACTCCCCCAATCGGGTCTTAGTGCACTCGACTACTCCAGACAGACTCAAACTCCCCTCTTAACTCCCTTCACATCATACATCATACCTTCTCACCCAAAAAACCTTCAATCCTTCGACTTCTCGGCAAATAGATATTCCTTTGAATTAAAAGGTGTTATTTCCACCAACAAGAAAACCTGGGACCTCCCCATCGACTGGTAATTTGTGTCAACCCTGTCAAAGGTGACGGTACGCTGCTCACCTGTTTCCGAGACAGCCGGGTGGTGTTGCTCACCTGTTTCCGAGACAGCCGGGTGGTGCTGCTCACCTGTTTCCGAGACAGCCGGGTAGTGTTGCTCACCTGTTTCCGAGACAGTCGGGTGGTGTTGCTCACCTGTTTCCGAGACAGCCGGGTGGTGTTGCTCACCTGTTTCCGAGACAGCCGGGTGGTGTTGCTCACCTGTTTCCGAGACAGCTGGGTGGTGTTGCTCACCTGTTTCCAAGACAGTCGGGTAGTGTCGCTCACCTGTTTCCGAGACAGTCGGTAGTGTTGCTCACCTGTTTCCGAGACAGTCGGGTGGTGTTGCTCACCTGTTTCCGAGACAGTCGAGTAGTGTTGCTCCCTTGTATGATGATGTCTCGGTCCTCGATGTCCATCCTCTCCTGGAATGCTTGCCTCTGTCTCCTCTCCTCAGCTGTCTCTTCTCTGTTCACTGGACGACCCTCGCGTTCCTCGCGGTCAATCACCTCCTGAAGCTTCTTCTACGCAACACACGACTACCGTCAGTCCTCGATACGCAACTCACAACTCAGTGTGCTTTGTCACAATGTTTGAAAGCAAGGTAGTGAGTTGTCAACTTACGATGCAGTCCGCGGTGTCAAAGTAGATGAAGCAGAGGTTGACCTTGTGACACGACAATTTCCCTCGGTCGTCCAGCCCCAAGATTATGCTGTGGCGCAGGAGGTGTTTGTTGACTTGCGCCATGCACCGCTCCAAGTTCTGGTTCAGCTTTAACAATCCCCACCAGAACCAACAATAGCACGTGTAAGGACTGTGAATGATTGAGAAAACCACTATTTAAATTCTAGACAGTACAGAGACGAGAATATGAAAATAATATGTATATGCAAGAGACAAGAACACTTTCTTTGGAACGATGAAAATGTAAATTTACAGTTTATAGTGCTCCTTTTGACAGTTGAGCCGGCGCTTACTTTATACTGTCTTATAGTTCATTCGAACACTCGAGATGTAACTCGTACACATTTTAAATGTAATTAATAGAATGGTGACAGGTAGTTACAATGAACACCATTTATTATTTAATTTTGTAGTGTAATAATTTTTAATGTCAAAGTTTGATATTTATAACCAAAACATTTCTCAAAGAAGGCCGTTTTGTGACAAAAAGTGCAGCCTACTTTCAGATATTTACGGTATTATTACAAATAATAAATTCTCGGTTTGGTTTGTAGATTTTGTGGCCAAGTTATTTGCTTTTTCAATCGATTTCAACTTTCTCCAAATTTTCTAGTACCACACATCCCTAGTTGTGAGGTCAGGAGGTCACTCCTCGCTAGCACAGACTGGAGGCCAGTTATCTGCACTCTAGTACCAGAGTGGAGGCCAGTTGTCTTCGCTCTAGTACCAAACTGGAGGCCAGTTGTCTGCGCTCTAGTACAAAACTGGAGGCCAGTTGTCTGCGCTCTAGTACCAGACTGGAGGCCAGTTATCTGCGCTCTAGTATCAGACTGGAGGCCAGTTGTCTGCGCTCTAGTATCAGACTGGAGGCAAGTTGTCTGCGCTCTAATAAAAGGGCTCTGGCTAATAGGTTTGGACTTTTAATTAATTTACCGGTTTATTTGGCTCGGTATCTTAACAATCTTTAAATCCAAACAGTTTTATAATACTTCAAATTTATACTTTTATTACAATATTTATTTTTATTTGTACTATTATTATAAGCAGGCTAAGTACCTAAAAACCACCAACTATATTCCAGTTGGCCCGCCCCGGTAGTCTCCCCCGCCAGTTATCCCATTGGTCTAGTTCTGAGGAGTTAGTCCTTGGGACTGGACATACCTTGATCTTGACCCACATGCAAAGGAAGATGGCGGCGGCGTTCAGCACTAGCCACATCACGCCCAGTCCGAACAAGGTGAGGCCGGTCACGCCAGAAAAGAGGAGTCCCAGCAAAACAACAAAGGCGGTGAATATCCAGGCCACCAGAATCCGCTTGTAGCAGACATTGTAGATATTGAACCGGACGTCGTTGGTGAGGACTTCCATTACATGGACATAGTCCTCGACAGTCAACTGAGGACACAAGTTGCTCCATAGACAGCATGTCCTACTGTTTACCACCCTTCACTTTCAAGTGGAGTTGGTACCCTTAGTATAGAGTGTATACGAATTATTATCTTTGTTTTATTATGACAAAATATGATACACTATTACTCGCCAGTAAGTAGTTGTTATTATTATTATTAGGGTTTTGTCGATGACCTGATGGTCTAGGGGTAAGGTGTCAGACTTCTATGCTGGCGGCCGGGGTTCAATCCTCGATCCCGGCACAGATTTATCTGATTACCAAACCCTTCCTTCACCTCTGACAAGACATCTTGTGAATGTGGGGAATGCCAGGCCTCCACCGTGGTTCGGATTCCACGTTAAACTGTAGGTCCTCTATTTCATCTCACAATCACCCTACCATTACACATTAGCGTAAGTGCGTATAGCCCGAACGGGTAAAAAGACGCGGTGCTAATAGTAATAATAATATTAGGGTTTTGAGGCCCATCGACACATTGAGGTCATTAGGGCCTTGAAATATATTAAAAAACTAGTAAAATCCCCATAGGGGAGAGACATAGTAATTTACCTGCAGAATATACAGGCAAATACACAAAATAATAACCGGTATAAATATAAAATAGATAAAAAAACGAGATAAAATATCCATCTGAGACACTCCATAGGAGTGCTCTAATGGGCTCTTAGTACAGATGAGTGATACACTTGCTAAAAAAAACCACAGGTGTATCACTCCGATAAAAAGACAAAAGAAACATATTAAAACAATATGTGAGTAAAAAGACAAAACTAACATGTTAATGTGTACTAAAAACGTTAAAAATGTCTCAATATGAGATAAAATCCAAATGAGTCACTTTATAAAAGTGACTCAAATGGCATTAACATTTTACAAAAATTGGTGTTCTTTTGTCCTGAAAACACTATTCAAAAATTGTAGAAATGAACCTAATAAACACATATTCAATGAAAAATCATTTCAAAGTGAAATTCGCACACTCATGAAACTTAATAGAGATATTTTGGTTTGAGCTAATATGTTCTATATGATGCGTACCATACCCCTTCAAGTTTGAAAGCAAGCAATAGTTCTTACTGTTAGTCCCTGGGCCATCAGCTCTTCAGGAACCAACTCTGGACGGAACTGGGCCGGAGTCACCCAGGGGAACTTCGTGTTTATCGGGAGCAGAGTTACGATGATATCTCCATTAGCTAAACAAACCAAACAACTTTATTCTCCGAGTGGCATTGAGTCTGGTGGACCAGAGTGATCATTATTGGATAGGTAGCACTTCTAGTCCAGGGAAATTAGACGATAAACCGCCATATTGACGGAAAGACTCACAAAGTTTTGAAACTTGGCAGGAACATTGTTGAAGGAGTTAAAAGTGAAATAAAAGAGAGTTCTCTCCCTTACCGTGGTAGCTTCCCCCCTTAAAACAGAAAAAAATCGCCTCTAAATACAATTAAGTTCAATTTTGGGCAAATACGCTTGTCTAAAAAAAATGTTTAAAATAAAATTGACAACAATAAATATTCTATTTATGTTTGCGTGCAACGAATATTACCTATTCACGAAAATACAGATCTACGACAAGGTTAAGTACGAGAGCACTGTTAAATAAGAGCCTATCACGGTTTATGTGTGATTTACTCAGGAACTACTCATTTTACCCCCGCCTCGGTGGCGTAATTGGCTAACGCGCTGTGAGGTTCGAATCTCGGTCGGGTGAACTGGGGGTGGTTTTACCTAAATGGTTTTCCACTCTCCCTCCACGCAAATGCGGGTTAACTTCCTCTAATTCGCCCTTCCCAATTCCTATTCCATTAGCGAAATTAGTACTTAAAGCGTATAACCCGAACGGGTAGTAAGACACGGTGCTAAATATTATTATTATACTCATTTTACACCAAAAATTATTAAGAGTTAAATTGTTGAGAGGTAAATTGTCCGTCGAACACGCCCTTTTCTGTATATTTTATAAATTTGTCGCAATCTGAACTGTGATCAACCATATTGAATTGAGCTTCAGTGCCCTGTATGCCTGCTGGTCGAGCGTACGACAGAGCAACTCGATGTAAACTGTTGTCTAAAATAATCCTCAAAGAATTAGATATTGAATATGATACAAAGAACACATTCAGCAAATTCTCATAGATTTTAAAACCACTCCACCTAATTTTGACGATATACAAAGTGATATTACTGTTAAAAACCTAAAATGTAAGTTTTCTGAACACGATGAAAAACTAAGAGAACTGGGGAGTGGGGACAGGCATAATTATGGCTACACATGGTGTCTACTAAACTTGACCAATGAAATCCCCGACCTTTTCCCTGATTTCCTCTGATCATTTCAACTCGCCCCCCCTTTTCTAACCTTGTTTTTCTATTATTATTTTTTTATATAATAATAAGTTTTAAAATTTGTATTAAAATTGTTTACTAGGAATTAAAAATATATTACACAGCTACAAGCACAAAATTACATTATAATTTACTGATTATTGTATTTCATATTTTGAGTAAAATATCATTTTCCCGGATTTTCATTGCGATTTACCAAATTCCCGACTTATTCCCGTTTTTTCCCCGATCACTTCAAATTCCCGAATAATTCCCGTTTTCCCTGATTTTCCTGGATGGTAGACACCCTGTTACAATATTTTGGGCTTGTTAATGTCGAGATACATTTGATTGAATCATACAAGGCTGTAGTCGGGAGGGAGGGGGGTGTTCAGACCCCCCACCCAAAATTAGGGAGGGAGTATTGTCAACTCTACCTTCAAGATATGAATTCCTTGCAACATAAAATGCTGGCCGGGAGCTCCAAATATTAACAAAAGAAGGCTCATTCACCATTCGTCGCTCTAAGAAGAACTGGTGTGGCCAGATATGAGCGTATGATAGAATATAATGAGAAACACGAAGGAGAATTCACTCAGTGTTCTAAACAAATGGATATTTGGATTGCCAGTAGTGTACCGCGTGTGCGCCAGCATTGAGTCTAGTGGCCTGACTAGGGATCGTTCTTGGATAGGACTGCGGCACTCACCAAATCCCTGCCTGACGATCGCTCCTCCATGAGTGGAAACTCGCCCGGTGTTTGTCGGGCGCCCGTTGACAGCGTCGTTCAGGTTCACGCTTCGCATTGCCGGCTGTTTGCCCGGAGTTGTAGATGTGGTCACCTCGGGACTGTCACCAGGGACCCCACGAAAGACCGTAGAGGGCGGAGTACTACTCTGCTCCAGGCTCACCGAATGACTCATACTACGGTTCAGGTTCAAATGCACAGTTTCTGGCTTGATGACAGCTCCGTTGTACTCCTCCTTGCCCTCTGGGGCCTGGGTAGAGGGAGACTCCATGTTACTGGGAGCCCTGCCCCCTTCCTCTTCAAACCTGACCCAGCCAGGAGCCGTCTCTCCGGCAGCTGGGGCAGAACTAGCTGTCTGTGGTTGTGAGTTCATTCTAGTTGCCTGTGGACATGTTCAGGTTCATTAATCTCGCCTAAAACCACATACCACACTTCAACCGCCCGCCCGACCTCGCATACCACCCTCCAACCACACGTTTACCCTCTCCCTCCCTTTCCAGATATACCACTCCTCCCCCAAACATGGTATGCTTGGCCTACCAGAGCTTACAAGAGAAAGATATAGCTAAAATAAATAAAATGCAATAAAACGATTCCTCTTTGATGCGGGTAATCTTGGACATTCCACAAGGAGATGATCAAATGCAGGAAACAATGGTTGATTGTATAAAGGTGCGTTCGCGATATTGTTGCCATCAGAGGGTTTTTAGAACACAAGTCTTAAAAAAGTAAACCACAAATCAAATTGAGTACAAATAAGGCTAGTGACCTAATTAAACAAAAACCGTGAAATATATTATACATTGCGTGTGAGAATATAAAATACAAATTATATACCTGTCACATTTGATCATTGGTAAACATCTGTATAATGGCTCCTAACGACTAAAAGACCAGCCCCACTTGTTACCTGACCGCGTTCAGTTCTCCTACGTATCACCTGACAGGCTGACACTATTTATTTGAGTCCACCTGTTAAAGCGCTTTTCGTTGTTGTTGTAAAAGGCGCGAAAGATAATGAGACGTCATTAAGTGAAATAATCCTTATCTTTCAAAGCAGCCATGTCTTCTTTTTTTAAAACTATATTACAGAATTCATCATATCAAATACCCTCCATTAATCTGGGAGGTATCAAGTTTACCTTGCATAGTTTTAGATTTATTTAGAAGTAGCTTATAAGTTTGACCCATGGGTAAGACTATTGCTTATATTATAAATGTAACCTTTTCTAGAAAAATAGATGGCTTCAATTTAGCTTGCAGCGTAGAAATGTTTATGTGGTGTTTATTTATTTATAAATGGCCTTTGATAGAATGTAATAGGAACAAATATTTTTTAAGCGTTTTCATTTTAAAGAATAGAACGGTGGAATGGAAGGAGAGGAAAATTATTGTGAAATTGTACCTCGAGCAGAAGGTATATGTAAGGTGATATGATTACTTGTCTGGGTTCGTATACGTTATACTTGGCTCTTTGAAGGGTTATTGATACTACTATTCTATTACAAATGTTATGTTAGAAGTGAAGTTAAAATAAAGAAATTAGAGAATATAGAAAAGCGAGTGACAAAACGAGGCGTTATGAAATTTACCCAGTGGGCTGTCTTACCGATAGGTGGTCCCTACACGATCGTTGAACCTGGTTCCCCGGGTTCGGGTGTCATTCCTGACTGGGACTTTGAACCCGACAACATAGGCCGCGTGACCTCCTAGATTACGGTCTTCTGTGGTTAGCGACTATGGGTTCCAGAATCTTTCATTTTAACCAGGCCGCCAGCCTTGTTTCTATCTAAGGAATGCTGACACCATCTTTTGTGTTATATAATCTAGTTTGTTTATCGTAACACTTGTTATGTCATTCACCACTCACAATATACAATGTTTACACAAACATGCCTTCCAATTAAGGTCATGTGGTTACCCTGCCCGGGGTTTCATTTAAGAGATTCTAACACATTTTTGAATCTCTTAACTCCCTCCCCGCTGTTTGAAAAAAAATCATTTTTCTCTTGTTTATTTACACTTCGTAACGCCTAAACTAATGACTCAACATTTGTCATAGTGTCAGCTAAATTGATTGGCAACGTCACGCTGACGCTATACAAACCAGCTGGGTCGGCTTTCTGGCTCTGGCATCTCTTATTTGCTTAATTGAACATGTACAATGAGGCTATAGTAACAAACAAAATTGTCACACCTGGCATGACATACCTAGCAACAAGTAAATTGCTAGTGTGTCTTTTTGCAATTTTTGTTTTGGCTTAGCTAGTTAATTTATCGAAGTCCACTGTGGAACTACCAGATATAACGTAATAGTCCAATTCTTTCTTTAAATGGGTAGAGCATCCCAAATAGGAAAAGTTACTATCCTCCCTCCAAACTACATTTTTTAACACTGGGAATCGCATATCGTTCCACTGGCTCTTAATTTTAACCCACCTTGAAGAATGGCCAGGAACTTAAAATGCCTTCCTATAAAGTAACAGTCAGGAATGTATAATCCTCTCTGTACTAGTTAAAGTTTTGGTCATCGAAGGAGTTGCATTTACACTTTCTTTACAAACAAAGGTGACCTCAGTATCTTCTGGTACCACATATAACCAACCTGTTGCTATCCTTTTAAAAACAGGACTCTTTAAGATAATTATTTTTATTTTATATGATCCAGTATTACCTTTTGACATAAACAAATTAAAAAGACAATGTCCTGCATTGCTATCCAACAACATTACATTTTTTAGACAATTAACAAAATTTTGTCTTTTACACTCTGGATGGACCGTGGCTTTACTACCAAAACCTCCTGTTGTCTTGCTCCGGTTTCCCCCCTGTCTTCTGGATTACACTGTTGTGCACCTCCTAATGTCCCTGAGGATTCCCCCTACATGTCTTGACTCGACCCATCACCAATGACGGGGCTGGGTGTGGGCAATACCGAGTAATCCTCTGTACCGATAATCTGTTACTCCCTGTTAATAGGAGAATCAGGTGGGTATGGTATGGCCCAACGGGATTCCATGGGAGATGATATATTCTGACTGCTACATGGTAATGCAGCAGTCATTTGACTCAAATGACGTTTCACTACAGCTCCTGAGCCTAACTTAACTAATTATAGTCTTTCACCCAACCTCTTGTGAATTATATCATTTTACCAAATAACTTTGTTTTATTTAAAAACTTTGACCAAAACACTTTCATTTATATTAAAAATGATTTTCCTTCTTCCAGAATATCTTCACTGTATGCCTTGCTTATAGGATACATGGACCCTTATTTCCTCCATGCTTTGATTGTTTTGACCATCCATTCTAATTTTATGACATCCAATGCTGTTCGCAAAGCTCTACCCATCATCAACATCGCTGGGACACCACCAGTAGTTAGCTGAGGGATGTTCCTCTAATACTTTAGAAACTCTGTCAAGGCCATATGAACATCTTTTCCAGCAAGATTGTCCCTCTTAATGGATCGTTTAAGCTGGTCAACACAATTTTCCATTTGGCCATTGGTTTGTTGGAAATGTGGTGCACCTGCGCGATATCTTATGCCACGTAAGTCACAAAAATCAGTTTATTCTTTTGAATGAACAAGTTGACTGCCATTATTTGATACAATAAGTTCTGGTAATCCAAATCGACCAAATAAAGCCACCAGGGTTCGAATTGTGGCTGTTGTAATTACTGACAACATTTAGCAAATTTCTAGCCATTTAGAATGAGCGTCGATTAGCATCAAATAGGTTTTCCCATTTATGGGCTCCAAAAAATCCAAGTGTATACGGCTCCAAGACTTTTCTGGTCATAGCCATGGAATAAACCCACACCTGTCAGGGAAACCTTGTACTTTCTGGCATAGATCACAACCAAAAACCAAATTATCAATTTCTTTGCCAAGTCCTGGCCACAAAAAAAAATTGGCCATAAGTTTGATTTCAACTATTCCAAAATTTGGCTTATGAATTTATTCCAAGACCTTATTTCGTAAAGCTAAAGGAATAACCATTCTA
>CABFOW010006261.1:0-33847 GCA_902141385.1 Timema californicum | reverse complement strand
AAATCACGCAGACACACACTAGGGATGTTCTATTATTGAATACAAACATAGTTTCACTCTTTTGGTTCAATTGAAAAATTGACTTTTTTCCAGCTAGATTGCTGAAATATCACACTGTGCGGCGTAGGAAAGTGTCCGGCACTTTTAGACATTTCTCGGACTTAATCGGACAAAGCCGAGGCTTCAGCATTATTTAAAAAATGTAAGGGTAAATTTATTTTCATTGTAAATATTTTTTATTGTTATTTTTCATAATTCCTTTTCGGCATGTGTTGTTTATACTTTCAAACTAGTAACTGTTTGAATCTTATAAAACTTAAATTTTTCACTTTGTATTTAAATTGTATAATTTATTTATTTCAGTCTAGGGATAAATTTTGGGAAATCACTATTGAGCTGATAGATAAAAGAAAAGAGGATATAAAATATAAATTTTGAATCTCGGGTTTTTTATTATGCTGGTTAGATTTTTCTTGTCTACGTAATGTTTAAGTTGGATGTTTTTATTAATTTTTCTTGCTTAATCTCCTGTATTGATAATATTGTGATTGATAATTTAGGGTAATATGATTTTACTATGGGATTTATTAGAAATTTGGGAACGAAGCTCATTTTGATTATGTTGAATAATTATGAGTAGTAGAATTCAGATGTTAGATAGTTACATGGTTCGTATTAGGATAGTATTGAGTCATTTCGTATGAAAAGTTCAGGTGAAAAATAATAGGCTAAATGATTCTTTGTTGTATATATTCTAAAAAATTGTTGTTTAGTTGAAAGTAAAGACAATCTTAACTCAAATCCTTCTAGCTCATTCCAGATTGTGAATTTAATGAAGATCGTAGGAGCTATTTTATATTCCTACATAGTACTTTTAACTTGTTACATGAATATATGTTTATTTATTTAATTCTGATATATATAATAAACATATACATGCACTTCTTTCGATTTATTTAATGTTATGGTTAGTGAAAATACCCTTATGTTTAGAAATTATCTCTGTCCTTCATCAATTTTTAATTATTATTATATTTCTGGAGACCAAACGTCATGTTCTTTCTACACCTGGATTGAGTTGCGTACTCTGGGTTTCTTTTATGCAACCAGCATTCAAAACTATTACTCATACAGCTCAGTTCTATTGCTTTAGTTATAATATTAATTTATTTTTATGAGATTTGGACCCTCTTTTGTAGGATTTTGAGATATTTAGGGTTTATACACTGCTTGACTTTGCTATAGAGTGGGTGCATATGTGAGTTCAATATAATATTAGTGTTTTGACCTTTGTTTCATTAACGAATCACCTGCCATGGCCACCACCCCTGAAAGCTTGGTCATCACTAGATCCGATGTCTGCGGGTTCAAAAGTATGGAACTTCACCGGGAGCTCAAGGCGAGAAACATCTCATTTCTCCACGGATGCTACAGTAAGTGTGTTGCGGTCTCTGCTGTCGGAGAGTATTAGTAAGTCCAGTGACTTTGATACTATTAATATTAGCCATAACATTAGCCAGCCTTCTCTGGGATATACAGAGCCATGCCAAACTTATTCCATAGAGATAGATGGGGTTCATGAGCAAATTATTCCTCCGGGAGTTTCTTTTAGGTATCAGACCTTTACGTCCCCCTCTAAAACTCATAGTAAAGTTGCTAGCTAATGTCTGAATTTACTACCTGTTTGTGACGGACAGTCTTATCCTGCATTATTTAATTTTCTGTTAGACGCAAATAGAATTTCAAAGCTTAGACTTGTGGGAGATATCAAGTTCCTTATCCTTTATATTGGGAAAATTCAGGATTTTTGGTGCATTTTGTTTCTGAAAGTATACAATTAGATCTTCCTTAGAACGTAGTAAAAGGTTGGTTCCTTGAGTCTTTAGTCTCCGAGAGAGAGAAGGAGAGACTATGTAATGAAAACGTCCGGCGTTTCCAATGGCCTCAGGAATAATTTCGATTATTCATCTTGGTTATTTCAGAAGCCACGGAGATCTTAAATCTTAATCTAGCTGAGGAAGAAGTAGTTGAGATTATTTTATAGAATGTGTCCCCTTTGACTAGAAGGCACTTTGTATTTTCGAACAAGCCAACCACCTTGTCGGAGATATATTCATTGTCATCAAATATTGAAGGTTCGCTGTTGGCAGAGAAAGAATATCTGGAATCCTACCCAGCGCTAGTACTTAATAACTTCCATCAAACCAAGATCTCCCCAGCCTGCGCTATGGCTCGGCCCAGTGATCATATGCCATATAACCCTCCCCGGAGGCCTCTTGATCTCATAAGGTGAGGGAGACGTAAGGACTTATCTCGAATCAAATGTTTTCATTGTAACCAGTTTGGGCATTTTCAACGTGATTGTCAGTTGAGAAACGCATGACGCGTGGTGTCGAAAGGGGCCCGCTGTGCGTAAGGTTCGCGAACGTATTAACCCCCTTCCCCGTATTGTACAGTTTACGATCGGGTCAAATCCCGGATTTGCTTTGCTGGATACTTGTCCCAGTGGATCTTTTATTAATGCTGAGTTTTTGAATAGTATAAATGACTAGAAAAATTCACATTGCTAAGCCTTTTGTTGTGATGAATAGTAATTTGTTACTGGCTCGTTAAAGGGTAAATTTATCTGTTAAAATTATGGAGTTTTTTTGGAAAAGAAGTTTGTTTTGTATCCCTTCCCTCCCCTATGATATTATTTTGTGAAATGATTTTTTATTGGAAACCGGAGCTATCATTAATTTGAGTCGCAGAGAATTAACCTTTGAATTCTCCCCTAGAACTAAAATTGCATTGTGTGATTCTCCTATTATACCTCCCATGTGCCTTTTGAATGATAACGAGGACGCAATAAATGGGATTATCTCGAGATTTTATGATGTCATAACTCCCAGGTTAGGAAGATGTAATGTACATACTTTTAAAGATTGTAGTCGAGGATAACGTTCGGGTGATATTCGGTCCCTACTCTTGTGCCTCTCCTAAATTGAAGATATTCAGAGAGTTAATCAATGATTTAGAGTTTAAAGGAGTCATACGCCCCTCCAATTCTCCATTCGCTAGTCCACGTTTATAGTCCCTAAGAAAGATGAAGGTTACAGGTTAATTGTGGATTATCGGAAGATTAATAAGAAAATCCAATTCGACCCTTACCCTATGCCGAGTATCGAGTCCGCCTTTCAGCATTTAGGTAGGGCTACGGTGTTTAGTTTGATTGACCTTAATGCTAGTTTTTTGCAATGTGCTCTGGTTGAGTCTTCGAAGAAGTATACGGCTTTTTTCATCCCTTGGAGACAGTATGAATTCAATCGCGTCCCCCTTGATTGTAGCATTGGGGGGCAAGCATTGAGTCGCATCCTGGATCACGTCCTATCGGATATTAAGTTTAAGTTTGTGTTCAATTATATGGATAATATTTGTGTGTATAGCGACTTCTATGAATGATCATGTATAGCATTTAGAGGAGGTGTTATGTGGTCTGCGCAGTGTGGGGTTAACTGTTAATCCTGATAAGGTAACATGGGCTAGGCTATCTATTAAATATCATGGTTGTGTTACTTCCTCGGGAAATATTTTCATTGATCCAGAGCGCATCCGCCCCATTATTGAATATCCCCCGCCCAAGAATCTTAAGGGTGTTATGTGTTTTATTGGGATGTGCACGTATTGGAGATAGCCGCGCCTCTTAACTCCTTATAAAAGGAAGGGTGTTGTTTTTTTGTTGGAGTACTGAGCATGCTCGTGCTTTTAACCTTACTCCTCTCGCCCGACGGATGCTCGACTTCTCAATTACCTTTCTTCTCCACGTTGATGCATCTGCTGTAGCTTTGGGTGCTGTGTTATCCCAAAGGACTTTTGAGGGTGTCAGGCCGGTGGCATTCATTAGTCGGACACTCACCGATGCTGAGAGGAGGTACAGGGCCTGCGAGAAAGAGTGTCTTGCCTGCGTCAATGGCATCAAGCGGGTTGCGGATTATTTAGAACAGAGGGAAATCAAATTGTACACTGACAACATGGTGCTTGCGTGGATGTGGAATCATCCGAAACAGTTAGGTAAGGTGGGAATATGGGTGTGGAGACTGTCTCTGTTCAAATTTACGACCCATCACATTCTTGGGAAGCTCAATATGACTGCGGATGCTTTGTCCCGCATGGCGGAGGATTTTAATCCTATAGGGTCTGAGGAGGTTACAACCGCATATTAGGTCTATTCCTGAGTCCTTCGTTTCTATCAGGAATCATCAAGGAAGTGGTGACTCCTGGTGTCTTAACATCATGGAGAGGATTCTGAAGGGAAGGATCTTCTTGTAGTTACCAATACTAAAGGAAAAGGTAAAAGGGTGTTATGCCCACGACTATACGCCCCATATTGTTGAGGTATTTTCACGATTCTGTTTTTGGTGGTCATCTTGGTGTATTGAAAATTATCAGGAAAATTCAAGAGAGTTATTTTGGCCTGGACTGCATAATGACGTTAAGGAATGGGTTAGCCCCTGTGAGGATTGTCAAAAGGCTAAGCCCGCCCAGAATTCCAGAGTCTGGTTTCATTCGGCCGATGTTGATCAACGTGTCTGGGATAAGGTGTTCATCGATTATGTGGGGCCTACAACTCATTCATCCTTGGGTAACTCTTGTATCCTTGTTTTAGTTGACACCTTTTCTAAATTCGTAATTTTGATACCTCTTCGTAACATGAAGGCAACTACTACTGTCTACGCCCCTGTGTAGGCGTGTTTGGTCATATTTTGGGATCCCCCAGATTATTGTCAGTGGCAATGGTCCCTGCTTCAGATCTGTTACGTTTAAAGATGTGTGTTTTGGTTGGGGCATCAAGCATGTCACCACCAGCCCCTATCACCACGGGCAAACCACGTGGAGTGGTTTAACTGAACATTGGTAATAGCCCTGACGATTTTCCATAATCTGGCACAACATAGGTGAGACCAGGAGCTAGATTTTCTTAATTTGGCTTTTAACTCCACCCTCCATGAATCTACCGTATGTTCGCCTGCTTCTGTGTTCCTTGGTTGGGAATTTAATCACCTCCTTCTCGTTATTTGGGTCATCCATCCATTGCTGGAAGATAATTATGGGGTTTCTCATGAGGATAGGCGTGCCCTGGATCACCTTAGGAGAGCGCAGAGAAGGGTAACTAACGCGTATAATAAAGGAAGGCATAACGTCCCTTACGAAATAGGCAACCTCGTCCTCTGCAAATAATTTCCCTTGAGCTCCGCGGTGGACAAGAGGTCTGCAAAGCTGTGCCCAAGGTGGGGTGACCCATGGACGGTGGATAAGTTTTAAACTCACGTGACGGTCCTCTTCAAGAAGGTTGACGATGTTACTGTGACTAGACGAGCTCACGTGAGTCACCTCAAGAGCATAAGTCCAAGAGTCCCTAAGGGTATTAAAGTGTAAATCCTGTTGTGTGGGTTATGTTAAGTGTTTATATATTTATATATAAATAGCTCACCCGACAGACGTCGTTCTGTCAAAAGCTATTGGACTGTGGCAGTCCCACAAACTTATCTTTTCTGGTCAAGTTCTAGTGATGGCGTCTCTTATAAAGTGTACATGTCGTGATGACATATTTTGTTTTCAGTAATGGTCGCCAGAACAGATAAGTTTGTGATACTATACAGTCACAAATGTGTAATTTAAACAAAAAATTGAATATAAACGTATTTCAGAGTTATCACTTTATTTATTGACTATCAAATAATTACCGTGATATCAAAAATAAATTTGCATAATGTTAATATACTTTTCTATGTATTTTTAATGTCTTAATCATAATCCATAACTACTTAAAAAATTCAGTTTTCTATTTCGTACACTGCAATACTTTAGTAATATTGTGTTAAATGATATTTTCTTTGTAATGCTTTATGGTATACGATATTTTTTGTTTAATTACCTGGCGCGTAAACAAACAAAGATGATGGTTTTCCAACAGGGAAACAGGCAACATACAATTTGCCATGTGAGAAACATGGGTTCTCAAGATAAATGCCGCAAACACTCAGACTGTCCCTGGGATTTATTTATGGTCATAGCGAAAGCAAGCCTCACTGGAAACTGAAGTCGTTTAAATTAAAATGGTATGTCAGTCGGAATCATTGGAATTCGTGGTATCAAAACATCTTCTCCTTTATACTTTCCCTTTAGAATAGTTGCTTCGATCACGTTGTTCAGTAATTTTTTCACCGCTAGCCGTGTGCCGTTACAAAGACGCGGTTGGTTGATATTTCGCAACATTATGATGACCGATCCGACCTTTAATTGATGATTGTGAGGAAGCAATACTGGCAAATCCAGCGAGCTCAAATTTCTGGTGGATAGTTGACGACATAATCTTGGTTAGTAGCGGAATCAACTGATTTAAGTATCCTCAATTCACCGGCAATTTCATTTTGAATTTTGAAATTTAATTTACTTACATCCATGTTTTTGGCAGCCAATATAGCTCGTTCGCTCAACCAAATATGATCTCTGTAATTTTGAGCAACGTTTGGGAACACCTTTTGAACTAGCTAGGTTTTCGATTCAGTAAACTGACAAAAATTGTCAGGAAAGGTAACGCAACCAGTCAAAACGTCTAAAGCGAAGTTTTCATTACCTATGTCAATGAGTTGTTTTGAAAATATTTCTCCAGATCGATTATTTTTCAAATCGACACGCATATTCTTGTTAAATTTAGTATATTTACGAGTTTACACAAAATGGAATACTTTAAACATGCATTAAGTTCATCAGCTGGCGTTGACCATGGAATCACTGGCAATGTTTGACGAAAATATCCTACTAACAAAAACATCGCGCCATCAAATTGGTTTTGATTTCTCCACAGATCTTGCATGGTTCGGTCTAATGCCTCCAAAGACTTTCCATGTGTCATCGTGCATTCATCCCACACTATCAATTTACATTGCTGCAAAACCTTTGTCATTGCAGAGTTTTTCGAAATGTTTCAGATCGGTGTTTCGTTGCTTTGCATATTCGACGGCAATTTTAGCGCTGAATGGGCTGTTCGACCACCTTCCAACACTGTAGCTGCAATGCCTGATGAAGCAAGTGCGAGTGCAATTTCATTGTGTGAGCGAATTGTTGCTAAAATCAAAGAAATCAAAAAAGTTTTTCCTGTACCACTGGGAGCGTCCAAGAAGTAAATCCCTCCAGTTCCATCATGTACAGCTTTCATAAGAGTATCAAATACATACTTTTGTTGTTGGTTCAACAGTGGAAGATTTATTCGAACTTATTCTCTTAAAGCATCGAGATCGTACAGTTTTTTGCGTTGCCACTCTTGATTAAAAGCGTCGTGCATCGGGCGATTTGGCACGGCCGTGCCTAATTGAGATAATACTTTGTTTGACATCATCAAGCACATGTCCTCAATTGATATTAACGCCTCGTTGTAAATTTATTCACTGACTTGTAAATTTGGATTTCCTGTTCTAATGCACATTTGATGCAATATATCGTCACACATATCATCTTTGTATTTGATTCATAAATCAAATGGTTTTGATGGGAATATGTTGATATAATTATAGAAAATAGTGTTCGTATTTGATGAGCTTTTGAAGAAATTATAACATCGTTTAGCGTTTGATCCCAATGAGCATCATTTTCTCCATGACATGGATAATTTAGAAACAACGGCATGTGATACCACGGTAATAATATATTTTGGTGAAATATATATATATATATATATATATATTATTGTGGACCTTGGGTTTAGTTACGAGATGTAAAGATAAATGATGACAGTGTTTGTAGTGGGTCATTATTGCCTTACATCTTCCTGTAAAACGATGACCACCAATACATTCCCTTATAAGAGCGAGGGTGTGATCATCTGCCAAAGGAAGCGTGTTGCCTTCAAGAGGATTAAAAAAGCCTTATGTAATAATCCAAGAATGTCATGTCAATGTTTTATAAGTTTTGATGAACACTAACTTTTTTTTTTTGTTATGCGCAGCTCAGAGAACTCCCTTAGCCTTGTGTCTTCCGCCCTCCTTTCCTCTCTTCTGCGCGTGACACAGTAAAGAGCTTCGAGAAGAAGAGATTGGGACATGATACAAGATACTGGCGATTCTGCGAGCGGTTTCCCTGAGAGGTTCGTGAGTGAAGAAAGAGCATGGGTGAATAGTGGACCAATCTAGGGCATGGTTGGTGGACAGTTGGATGGCATGCAATGCGGCCTGAAGATGCTGCTCTCGAATGGTTCAGGCCTAGCAGTCCGTAGTGGTGCAACGCGTGTCCTGTTTTTGTCATGGCACCTGATGAACTACGGGTGTACTCTTGGATGCTTTCATCTGACCGAGGCACCGGAAGGATTTGGGGTGCCAACCCTTCCCTCGTCGCAAGATCAAGGGGGGAGATTTGTATCATTTGGCTACAATAAAAAAGAGAACAAATCAACGATAACAAATACTCAGCCCGTTTCACCATCCTGGTGGCGCTGTACCCCGAACCGAGAGAGACAACACTACCGACCGCAAATCCACCACACAGACTACTGACCAGCTCCACCTAAGAATTGAACCACGCCCACTAGAGGTGGCCATGTGCTCAAGTTATTCCAAAGAACTTGAGAAGAAAAGAGATGACTATCCCGCTGAGTGACCGAAAATTCCAATTGCTTCGAGAAATGAGTAGAAGATCGTCTTGTCACTCGCATTTCCCTCCCGGTGTATGATACTTATTGGTTCCCCACCCTTTTTTCCTTTGTTCCGTGTTCCCTGAGTTTTGCAAATCGTATATAAGACCGGCGTAGGAAAGCGTCCGGAACTCTTGGACATTGCTCAGACTTAATCGGACGAAGCCAAGACTTCAGCATTATTTAAAAAATGTAATGGTAAATTTCTTTTTGCCATACATATTTTTTATTGTTTTTTAAAATTCCTTTTCGGCGTGTATTATTTATACTTTCAAATTAGTAATTGTTTGAACCTTATAAAACTTAAATTTTTCACGTTGTATTTAAATGGTCTAATTTATCTATTTCAGTCTAGAGATACATTTTGGTACATCACTATTGAGCTGATAGATAAAAGAAAGTAGTATCTAAAATATAAATTTTGAATCTGCGTTTTTTATTATTCTGGTTAGATATTTCTTGTCTACATAATGTTAAGTTAGATTTTCTTATTAATTTTTCTTGCTTACTCTCCTGTATTGTTAATATTGTGATTGATAATTTAGGTTAATATGATTTTAGTTTATAATGGGATATATTAGAAATTTGTGGACGATGCTCATTTTGATTATGTTGAATAGTTATGCGTAATAGAATGCATATGTTGGATAGTTACATGGTTCGTATTAACTCTATTTACCTCTAATTATTAATGCCACTGTGCATGTATTAGTAATTGTAGTCCAGAGGTCTTTGTGCATGGCAGGAATACGGCGTAGGTGTTTCTAGAAGAATGTATGTGGAGGTGAGCCACTATTATTATTATTATTATTATTATTATTATTATTATTATTATTATTATTATTATTATAAGTGCAATTATGTTATAATTATAAGTCTTGTGACTGTTGGCCAGCGCTATAATAAAGGGAATTGAAATTGAAATATTGTGAAACATGGTCCCTTAACATACAGGACAAGAGGGAACTTAGGGTGTTCGTAAGCGAAGTACTTTAAAAATATTTAAAAAATATAATATTGAGTAACTTCGTATGCAAGGTTCCGATGAAAAATAATAAGCTAAATGATTCTTTGTTGTATATATTCTAAAAAATTGTTGTT
The DNA here is from genome assembly GCA_902141385.1 of Timema californicum. Lineage (NCBI taxonomy): Eukaryota > Metazoa > Arthropoda > Insecta > Phasmatodea > Timematidae > Timema > Timema californicum. The sequence goes on along the minus strand of CABFOW010006261.1, from coordinate 24,081 downwards.
TAGTTGAAAGTAAAAACAATCTTAACTCAAATCCTTCTAGCTCATTCCAGATTGTGAATTTAATGAAGATCGTAGGAGCTATTATATATTTCTACATAATACTTTTAACTTGTTACATGAATATATATTTATTTATTTTATTCTGATATTTATAATAAACATATAAATTCACTTCTTTCGATTTATTTAATGTTATGGTTAGTGAAAATACCCTTATGTTTAGAAACTATCTCTGTCCTTCATCAATTTTTAATTATTATTATATTTCTGGAGACCGACCATCATGTTCTTCCCGCACCTGGATTGAGTTGCGTGCCCTTGGTTCCTTTTATGCACCCAGCATTCAAAACTATTACTCATACAGCTCACTCCTATTACTTTCGTTAATATATTAATTTATTTTTATGAGATTAGGACCCTCTTTTGTAGGATTTTGAGATATTTAGAGTTCAAATTGAAGTGTTTAATGTAGAATAATATAATTCTTATCTGTGTCTGTGTCTGTGTCTGTGTCCCATTACTCCTTTTTTTTTATATCCAGCACTGGAAAAATGCTGGATTACTTTATTCCGACATCTTTCGGTACTATGGTACCATAATCATGGATACGCCAAATGAAATTAAAGATGGCATTGAGATAAAGTAAGAAGACTAACATTATTATAAGAAGTTTTGTGAAATATCATTAATCTGTTATAAATTAGTAAAGGGAAATTATTAAAACAATCAACCCTACTTATGTCGTTGTTAAAAACTTGATGTGTTATTACGACGGCTAGATGTTAACTAAAAAAACGTGGTCGAGATGAAGAAAATATTTGTTAAACTAAAAGACGTATTAAAAGCAAACTTTAAAATGTAATTTTTTAAGAGCAGGTGTAAAAATATTAGGTTTTGAAACTACTATTGAAACCAGTTAAGTTTTGAATGTTATATGGAATCAAGGATAGATAGAATATTGGAAATGAATATGGAGAATAATTGTGAGGTGCTAATCTTCTCGACTCTGGTTCGAAAGGTTTTTTTCCCTCAATTTTTCAATTTATCTAAGTCTTAACTTTCATTATAACCACTCCTTGCTTTCAACTATTATTTGTAGTTTATTTTATAAAATGTTATAATTAAAGAGCATAGTTATTTTAAAGTTTATCCTGGCAAGATGTTAACCCATGCTTGTACATTTCCCTGGAAGTCAAGAGAGTTGGGTTGCCATTCTGCTGAGAATAGCATACACCTCAAATAGATTGCATCCTGTAGACGAGTGAGCACGGTGCGACCAATGGACCTTCTCTGCTTGTTGGACACATTGAGATCAGTAAGTTTAAGTAATAGTAATAATACCTTGTTTAGTGATTGGTTGATTAAAAAGTAGGGGCGGGGCTTTACCCCCATTTGAAGAGAAGCCATGCTTGGTGCATGAGAGTCGGCATCTAGCAATGACTGACTAGACCACGAAGGGAATAAAATGTGACCCGCTGGTGTGTGTTCCCCCCTTACCCCCGGAGGGTCAATACGGGTCTGTAGGAAGTTTCGCGAGTCCTGCTATCGTGCCTGCTCCCTCGTCACGGGAGATCTACCCGGTTACATATGTAGTAGTTTAGTCATCTGAATCGATTAATAAATAGATATTATTGGACTAACACTTGAGTCTCACTCCCCACGAACCACCCATTCCATCCCCTACCTTTCAGGGTCCATCTCAACAATGTAAGTCCCTACGTTGCCGTGGTAGTGTTGTAGTTAAGGTTGGTTACCGGGCACCTAAATAAACTGGGGACGTAATATAATAATATTTAGCTATTAAATAACTATCCATCAGCTAAATTTTCATAGACACTTTGAAATCTAGTATCCTTTTATAATAACCATTATACAATACTATCTAACATACCTTCCAAGTTCCAACATATACAACATATATGCGATGTACCTAAATATACTATAATATGTTTAATACATTATAATTTTCAGTGATTAAATAAATATGAAAATACAATTATTATTATTAATATGCAAAAGTTGAAATTATTTTTTGATTAAAAAAAAATGTTTTTTCCCAGATTAAAATTTTGATACCGATACTTAATGTTATCGAAAATTTACTTTCGATTACATATCCCTAGGCCAGGGGTTGGATGTTGTGTCTGTTCCAGATCTAAGTTAGTTTAGAAGCCGTGTTCAGATACAAACAATGTGTTCAGAAAGTGCACGTTAGATCTACATAATATATAATTTCCTAATACATGTACTGTATGTTTGTTTGTGTATGCCTTTACGCACCCACCGGTATCTCCTTGGTGATAGAATGGTGACCTACTATTTGAGATACGAAATACATTACCACTGTAAAGTGGTAGTAAATGAAAATAATAGTGTTTAAAAAAATTTTTTATAAGACCAAGACTTTATGAGCTAATAATAATAATCGAAATAATTAATTCTTACGCTCTTTGGTGGAGAGAGACGTTCCTCTTTTTCTTAAGGTTTCTTTAAAAGTGTAGGGGAGGTGGAGGCAGGGTGTAACATGGGGTACAGTGTAACAGTATGAATTTCGGGTGAACTATGACGAAATCAGGAACTAAACCCCTAGCGGTAGCTATGTTGAAACTTCCTGCCAGTAGCCATTGTGAAGCTGAATGTTACGTGTGCAGTGCATTTGGTTTAAAACAATTTTTTTGTTTTCAAGTAAGTAAAGTATTTTCTTTAATATATCTAGTGTTTTTGACAATTCCTTAAGTTAATAATATATTGTAGCTATAATATCAAAGTAATGAAAGTGTTTCATTGTCTATACATCGGTGTTATAAACATTCATAAAGTAGGTTACAAATACCTAGAATTTTGATATAACCATTTCTAGGCACTATGGGGTACAGTTAAACAACTGGGTACGGGGCAGAGTGTAACAATGTTCTAATCCGCCCCAAGTGTTACACTATGTCCCATGAAATATTTTAAACAGAGATATAATGAAAATTAAATTATACAAATTGAGTCTATTAAAAATAATATTTAAGAATTGTGAGATCCCTAGAGTGAATATAAATAACATAAAGGTCGGGTGGAAATAAATATTTTGTTTTCATTTTTATGCAATAATCATTTAAACTTAAATTAGATCACTGCATATAGAAATAATAATCATAATAACTAATATGCATAAAAAACATAATTAGTTGTAGTAAGGAACAATATATATTCTAATTGATAAAAATAGAATCAATTGAAAGAGCAAAGGTAAGCAAAAAATAAAAAAAATTAAGTTGTGAAATAAATTATGAAGATAATATATTTGAGTTCACTTGTCATAAAAGTATATGGTTTAAATAAAGGATTGTGATAAAATAAATTTTAAATAAAAATTAAAATATAATAATAGACATTATACACACACATTAAAAATGTGAGTCAGAACAACACATACATAACCAGAAAAAACATATTAAATACATGTATTAAAGAAGTGAGTCAGACTTATAATAAAGTGTATAGTATTGATATAATACAATAAGGTTAATTACAATGAAGTAAAAGAGTTTGAAAAATGATGCCTATTCTTTATGAAAACTTGTAAGTTACTTGTTCTTGTATTTCAGGAAATTTATGATATCACAATTCAATAACTACAAAATATTAAAGAGACGTGTGTCCAAAAGATATAAGAATATTAGAGGAACTATATAATATGGTGTAAAAAGATATATATATATATGTTTATATATATAAGTTTAGTTAACAAAAGTGTGATATAAAGATATAAAGAAGTTAATAAAAGTTGAATTCTATTCTTATCTGAGAGGTTTAATGCCCTTGTTCCTTTTATAATTTTGGAGTGAGATTGTCACATGTTTCGGCGCTGCAATGGCACCATCCTCAGGTCTAGATGAGAAAAGGAGTTAACGTAAGTTGTGGCACAAATATTCAATGTTAGCCAATACAAGGAAATAACGAAATTAAATTAATATAAACCAGGAAACTTGACATTTATAAGTGTGAAAATGAAATATCATAATTACCTAAAAAAGAATCCTGAAATGAGTTCCTACTGCGATGAATCGAATAGAACTAAATTAAGCTACGAAAAGATGTGCAAATGTAAACTAAGAGGTCTTTTCTGGAAAAGCAAAGATTGAGAGACAAATGGAAAAAAGGGGGGGGGGGGTTGCAAGATCAAACCAGATATATCGTTGCGAAAACCAGATATAAATAGATATATGATTGAATAGAGGCATGACGATGACATTCTGGTTATCTATGAACAACTCTCTAACTCATCTCCATCTGATTTAGTTCAAAATATGAATGACGTTCACCCAAATATAATATTTACCGTTGAACATGAAATTAATAATTGCATCAACTACTTAGACATTTCAATCTCTAAAAATAAACATAATACTTTCGAGTACAAAATCTTTCGCAAACCTACACACAAAGATGTGATTATTCCTAATGATTCTAACCACCCGTTAATTCACAAAAAAGCTGCTTTTAATAGTCTTATCTATAGATTGCTTCACTACCCTTAAACAGAAATAACTTTAACCAAGAACTCAACATAATTAAACAACTAGCCACTTCCAATGGTTATTCGCACTCCTTCGTGTATCGTATTCTTCAAAAGCAAAAAGCCCAACTGAACAATAGAAGTACTTTAAACAATTCTAATACCCCTTCTGTTAACAAAACCAAATGGATAAGATTCAATTTCACTGGAAAAGAAATCTACAACATCACTAACATCTTCAAAAAAACATAAACTGAGAATAGCCTTTGGAACCAATAATAACATCAAAAAATTTGTCAACAACTCCAATCTCAATAACACCAGCCAATATCATAAAAGTGGCATTTACCAACTCACATGCGAATGCAATAGTGTTTACATTGGCCAATCGGGCCGACGAATTTCGACTGGGTTTTTTGAGCACTTAAGCGATTTCAAGTATGATAGGAATAAATCCAAATTCTCCGAACACTTAAAACTATCTGGTCATCAGCCCACTCCTATGAATAAATGCATGAAACTTCTTCACAGTTATTTCAAGGGCACTACTATGAACACCGCTGAAAACATTTTCATCCAGACTGCATTACTCAGTAACAGAACAGTTTTTAAATGAACAGACCAACTTTGAAAACCAAACTCTTATTAACACCCTTAGGAAACTTCCACAACATACCAAACTTAAATTCCATCCTATTCGCTCCAGACCTTCCTTCCATCGTAGTCAATGACCTGTTCGGGCCAGAGACGAGAAGATTTGAACCTTTCTCCATCCTGTTTTATCATTTTCTTTTCTCTTCCTAAGCCCGTTTCAATTATGAATTTATTTTATTCTACCTCTATTCAATCATATATCTATCTATATCTGGTTTTCGCAACGATATATCTGGTTTGATCTTGCACCCCCCCCTCCCCCCCTCTTTTCCATTTGTCTCTCAATCTTTGCTTTTCCAGAAAAGACCTCTTAGTTTACATTTGCACATATTTTCGTAGCTTAATTTATTTCTATTCGATTCATCGCAGTAGGAACTCATTTCAGGATTCTTTTTTAGGTAATTATGATATTTCATTTTCACACTTATAAATGTCAAGTTTCCTGGTTTATATTAATTTAATTTCGTTATTTCCTTGTATTGGCTAACATTGAATATTTGTGCCACAGCTTACGTTAACTCCTTTTCTCATCTAGACCTGAGGATGGTGCCATTGCAGCGCCGAAACATGTGACAATCTCACTCCAAAATTATAAAAGGAACAAGGGCATTAAACCTCTCAGATAAGAATAGAATTCAACTTTTATTAACTTCTTTATATCTTTATATCACACTTTTGTTAACTAAACTTATATATATATACACATATATATATATATCTTTTTACACCATATTATATTGTTCCTCTAATATTCTTATATCTTTTGGACACACGTCTCTTTAATATTTTGTAGTTATTGAATTGTGATATCATAAATTTCCTGAAATACAAGAACAAGTAACTTACAAGTTTTCATAAAGAATAGGCATCATTTTTCAAACTCTTTTACTTCATTGTAATTAACCTTATTGTATTATATCAATACTATACACTTTATTATAAGTCTGACTCACTTCTTTAATACATGTATTTAATATGTTTTTTCTGGTTATGTATGTGTTGTTCTGACTCACATTTTTAATGTGTGTGTATAATGTCTATTATTATATTTTAATTTTTATTTAAAATTTATTTTATCACAATCCTTTATTTAAACCATATACTTTTATGACAAGTGAACTCAAATATACTATCTTCATAATTTATTTCACAACTTAAATTTTTTAATTTTTTGCTTTCCTTTGCTCTTTCAATTGATTCTATTTTTATCAATTAGAATAACTAATATGCTTAAAAATTATGTCTGATTTGTGTTTTATAGAAAACCGGTGCAGTAATGGTTCGTCATAGGAAACGGAAAACAGATATGGGTTATTTTCCGAAAAGGATATGAGGGCGGCATTTGATCTCGTATATAAGGCAATGAGCTTACGTCAAGCAGCAGAAGCAAAGAGTGTGAACTATGGAACATTGTTCAGGTAACATGAAATAGCAAGAGTCACACAACAATTTCAAACATATTATAAATTAAATGTATCTGAACTACTGTAGGCCTCTTATTTTAACCCTTTTTTAAATTTCAGAGATGTAAAAAAAAGGAAAAGCAAATTATGGATCTGAGATACGCATGTGTCCAAAGTACAATTCACGTCGTATTTTTACGAATGAACAAGAAGTTGCTTTGATGTCATGTTTAGTTCAATGTGCAAAAATGTGTTATGGATTGGATACTGTGGAAACTCGGCGTTTGGCATTTGAACTGGCTCAACACAATGGTCCTAAAATTCCTCTGTTCTGGTTGGAGAAGAAAATAGCAGGTATAGACTGGCTGTACAGTTTCAGAGATCGACATCCATGTCTCAGTCTTCGACAACCTGAGCCCTGTAGGTTATCAAGCGCAACTTCTTTCAAAAAAAACAATGTTGGATTTTTTTTATAACTTGAAATATGTCTTATCTTGCACCACTAGCTTCAGTGATGGTACCAGAACATATAACTTAGATGAAACAGGCACATCTACTGTACAAACACCAAAATGGATCCTTGCTCCGAAAGGTGTTAAACAATTGAATAATGCTACAAGTGGTGAGAAGGGCACACTCGTCACTACTTGCTGCATTGTCAGCGCGTCTGGTGCTGCACTTTCTCCTGTAATGGTATATACAAGGATTCACTTTAAGGAACACATGATCAAAGGTGCACCACCAGGAACCCTAGGACTTGCTACACCATCTGGATGGATGAACAGCGGTCTTTTCCCCGATGTAATGCAACATTTTGTAAGGCATTCTTATTCTTGAAAGAAAATCCATCACCTCAAATTTTTGTCAACCATGAAACCCATCTTGCTCTAGCAGCCTTAAAAATTGCCGAGGATAATGGAGTGACTCTACTGACAATTCCACCTCATTGCAGAAATAATATGCAACCTCTAGGTGTGTGTTCGATTCATTTCACTCTCACTATGACCGTGCCATAGAATCATGGCTGTTGCACCATCCTGGTATTCCACTTAATATTTACCAAATTGCAGAATGTGTTGAGTAAGCTCTCAAAAATTCCATGACACCATCAAACATCATATCTGGTTTTATAAAGACAGTTATAATTTCCAATCACTCAAATGTGTTTAATGATGATGTTTATCTTAGCAGTGCTGTTACAGATCGCCCAGAAGATCAAAATGAAATGCTGGCAATTGATAATTCACGTCAGGAGAAGGTAATATAATCGTAAGTGAAACTGTGATATTAAATAGGGATACGGAAACAAAACAGATTTATCATATTCCTACACAGGTCATCAGCCCTGAAATGTTTCGTGGTTATTCAAAGGCAGAAAGTAGAAAACCTTGCAACAAAAGGAGAAAGGGATTAAATGCATTCCAACAGATACACCTTTAAAGGAAAGCTTGGTACTACGTGCACAGCAAATAAATGCTAAGAATAAAACTAAGGTAGAAAAGAAAGCATCAAAAAAATTGTTTAGTGAAGAATCGGACATGAGAGGAGACGAGGATAACTTTCCAGTCTTAACATCCTCCGAGGATATTAACTGTCTTGAAGAAGGTGATGAACCAATTGCAGAAACTCTAGAACCAAGATGTGGTGATTATGTATTGGTCAAGTTTTCAGGGAAAACTAGTGTTTTATGTTGGGAAAATTATAAAACAGAAATATGAGGATGGTGATTATGAGATCAGATATCTTATAAAATCAGTAAAGGATCACAACTTTACCCATTAGTGTGTTACACTTTGCCCCAGATATGAGGTGGGTGTGACAGACCGCAGTTTTACAAATATATGTAAATATAGTGAAATTCAATGTCTTAATGAAAACAATATACATCTATATTATTAATCAATGAGTAGCAACATGTTTTAAAAAAAATAACCATTTCATTTGTTATATAAACATTGAAGATACGCCAAACTTAAACTTTTTGCTACACTGTACCCCATCTTCCTCTATATTATCTCATTTATGCTCTTTGTTGTAATGTAATAATCTATCTTTCAATTATGAACAGAGTTTATTATTTCGCTTAGTAAATCCTATGACTTTTAAATAAATGTCTCAATTCTTAGATAAAAGAGATAGAAAATCTGTGAGCTGCATCCCACTTTTTTTTTATCTAAACACATTTTAAATTACGTGTTCATCATGAGAGATCTTTCAAGCAAGCCCTATTTTTAACTCCTTTTTATTTCAAAAATCTTTTATTAGAGTGTGTGAGATGTTCCCCTTTTTCATTATATAATACAAATTAAAGTTGTGACCTAATTATTCAAGTTTAGTTTGCCTGTCGTTGACAGGCTTATTATATTAGTCTCAAATATTTAATAAACATTATAGCTTAATTTGGGTGGAGGAATACGTGAGGTAATTTTAATATTTTTACGGTTTCATGACCAAATACTTTTGTTGGACATAATTATTGAAATATAATTTAATTAGATACGTCTAATTTGATTGTCTGCATTTATTAATCTCGACAATTCTTGAATAGTTGTCATGAGCATATTGATATTTGAACTGAAGCCTTTTTTAAATGAGGTGAGGAAGTTATTGTTAAATTTCACTTGGCTGTAAAACATATATTGAAGAAATAATAATACTGTCTAAAACTAAACTAAATGTATTGAAGCATTTTTTTTTGTATTAATTTCATTCAAAAATAGTTTTGTTATAAAAATTGCAAAAATACTTATCTTAACTCGTATTCTCTTAGATTAATACGTCAAGGAGGCCTCATTAAGATCGTGTGAGTTTATAATCTTTTCGCAATGAGTGTACCACAGGCTGATGAGTCGGGAAAAGGGTGGACTGGGATGAAAACAGCTCTTCTTACTATATAATCATCACCGTATAAAAGTAATTGAAAACGATAATCTTTTCATTAATTTCTATCTTCTGATGACAAAAGGCAGAAAACCTTTGTCTCTTGAAGCTTGCTTACAGGTAGCAAAGTCTCTCAGCTTTACCCTCACTCGGTACGGCAAATACGAAAAAAATCACTAATTAGACATTTAAAAACTAATATCTGCAATGACCATCACATAAAAAATAACAAACTACTATAATTAGATAGAAACATTAAATCAATACTGTAAAATGATATCTTAACGTAACATTAATTATTATGTTCATAAAATAGAAAAATTAGACCAGGACACAGACAAGGTATAAACCAGACACACAGCCTGTGGATTAAAATGGCTGCACTCATTTGAAGAGATTGAGTCCTTCAACAGGAGGAACGCTACGTGCAGTCCTAAGGGACAGCATCGCTATCAAGCAAGCATTTTTAAAAACAGTTCACTTTTAAGGGGCATTTGACTCTGCCCCTTTTCATTCAACATGCCACATACAACTAGGCGCACAGGAGATGCATGTTGGGGCATTCACCTGCTTATTTTTATAGATGTCATTTACGTTAATTCGTAATCAAATTGGGATATAGTATTGAACGGTAGCCTACCAAAATAGCAATATGTTAAGAAAAAATATATTCACTATGTTGTAAAATAAGTACAGTATTACTAAACGTAAAAAAGTTTTAATTTGTTAATTAATCTAAATATATTTTTACTAGTTTACATGGAAGAATGAATACCTAGCCATAACGATTAAAGAAAATTTAACTTTTTCTTATTTTAAAGCATAGTGATTATTTTTAGGAAAATATTGACATGGAATGACATTAAATGGACATTTATGGCATCTAGAAAAAGTTTCTATATCTACTTTCACTTATTCCTATGTTGTCGTGTGATCAGCATCACTTTTGATAGGTATTATCGGTACCTATTAGTTAGCCCTAATATTAACCAGCCCGTGGTGTAGTGAAACTGGTCAAGAACTTAGAGTTCCCGGTTATGATTCCCTGCTGGTACCTCGGGTATTTTTCCCGAAAGTGGAACTACCCCAACGGTCACTAGGGTTTGGGTTAATTAGGCTTGTTTCCACTGGTTCCACACCCTCATACTCACTATCACCTTCATCTCATCTCATCGGGACATGGAAAGAGCCTCCACAGAAAGGATGTACTATTTGTATATTCGGGCGTCCCCTGGGCAACGGTACATTAGTACTGGATAATATTTCCACAAACTGGGCTACGAGTGGCGTAGCGCAGATGTACAATATTATATATCTAATAATAGAGTAAAGTATGCCCAATGTTAGCCTTAAAAATATGTTGGTATGTTCTATAAAATGCTACAAGTAAGAAAATTAAAGCATAGTTTGTAGAGGGTCAGCACATCCCTTGTAGGGTTTTAAATAATCTTAAGCGTTGACATAATTAGCTATTACTGTCTCTAACTATTGCAGGCCCCTTACACTGATATTATTTATGAACTGAAGCAATTCATTATTTTTCCTTATATTTTCCACCGCGTTATAATACCCATTCGTAGGGGACTCACGGTCTAGGGGTAAGGTGTCAGACTTCTGTGATGGGGGTCCGGGGCTCAATTCTTGGTCCCGGCACATATTTATCTGATTGCCAAACTCTTCCTTCAGCTCTGACAAGACGTGTATTAATCACAACTTGTGAGTGAGTGAAATGCCAGGCCTCCGCCGTGGTTCGGATCCCACGTTAAACTGTAGGTTCTTCATTTCATCTCACAATCCCCCTATCATTAAACATTAGCGTAAGTGCTTGTAACCCGAACTGTTAGTAAAATGCGGTGCTAATAATAATAATAATAATACCCATTATGAATAACATATTTAATTGCTAATGTGGTAGTGTTGACCACGGATGTCTTGTGATAAGGTACCCGATGTATGTGGTTTCAAACCCAGCCGGGATCGATGGATTTTTATTTATTGAAGGAGGGGAAGTAAATTGGTTGGTCTCATTTCGGTTGTGACATATAAAAGGAACCCTAGAAGGTATTCGAAAATACCGGTCCCAGCAAAATTTGTAGGCTCTTTCTCGATCGGTCATAGGAATCCATTGCTGAAAGCAACGGGAAACCATCGCACTTTCTGAAATTTTCTAGTACATGTTCTTTCTATCATATGATGTAGGCAGCACTAGCCATCCCAGCTTCATGTGGATGGGAAACGCATCAAACCAACCTTAGGATTGATGACTCGTAAATTAATTAATAGGGTACCGGTACGGGTAAGTAAGCTATAATGTATATTAAATATATCCATATTCACGTGGAGAGAGAGTGGGAAAATTTTTAGTGTATAATACCGCCAGTAAGCCCAGCCGGGACATTAAGTCCCAACATACTCATCGACGATAAACAAAACCAGATGAGCCAGATATTTAGTTCACATGTTCATAGGTATAGCCATATAATATATAAATATCAAGTTTGAACACAATTCATCAAACTGTTTCGGATCTAGGCCCTGGGACTGACAGAATTGTAAAATCCACTTTGTAGGGTTTGAGGGCACATAAAACGTAAAGATGCACAATGATTTCGTAGCAAAAATTTCTCGTGACTACAATTATTTACTCTTATATAAAAAATTAAAAATATGTCCACTCTACCAAGTCAAGAATCGAGTTGTGCTAGGGAAGAACACCAGTGCACACCCAAATCTACCGTTCAAGATGATGTGTAGTGAGTGATTGGTTGTTCAAGCCTTCAAGTGAATATTTTAATATACAATTCTTAGAGATACATTTTATCATTAAATTAAAATTAAAAAAACCTTTTAATATGCTTAACTTTGCAACGGATGACAGAATAACTCCAAAGGCCCACTCTCAGGAGGATTTATTTTCATCTCTCACAAGGGGCACTCAATTATTTTTCATTATTTTTTCCCCCATTTTCTCCTCAGATGAATGCTGGTGCAATTTCTTAAAACTCAACCTCTATAATTCGTTTCTTTATGGTTCACTGATAGCCCTTGCTAGCATCGAAGATTAATCCCAGCGCTTGTTTTGCAGATGCTAAAAAGAAACAGAAAAAAAGGAGATGCAGAGATGAACCAAATGATAAAGTCGATAGAAACATCCAACTTTATATTATTTCCAATAAGTTTATCGTCGTCACCGGTTTCTGCAAATTTTGTGTGGGTCAAATTCTTTTCCTAAGTTCCCAAGCGATAACTCTGGACGAGCGAAAAGCTGGTGTTATCTGGATATCCGAGCTGACTGGGAAGGTCGTTTCCATACGTTGGACCAGAACATGCCTTACACTTATTATTGATTCACGCTCTGTCTTGGTTAGGACGTATAGTTAATTAGCTAAAGGTATTTAGTTTCCTAATCATATTAAATTTGTGTCGTTTTCAAGAAAAATAGTATTTAAATTTAAAACAAATCATGGATTATTTTGTGTTATTTTAATTTACACCTTGAAGGAGAACCATAGAGCGGCCATTTAAAAAAAGAGCATAATATAGTCTCCTGTCGCCATTTTTCTTTATAGTTGGTGACAGCAAGTTAGTCTATTAGGTAGAAATCGATTGTCTACAGCGACCTTGAACAATACGCATCGATTCGATACGGCTTAAGAAACTTATGTGGTGTTATTAAAATTATTGTCTTTATTAATATTAGTATTGTTGATACACAAGTGATCCTATTTTTACAAGTTCTATTCAGTGTAACAATTATTTATTGGAACTGTTAGTTTACACTCAGAATAAAATATAGCTGATTTTGCCTTTCAAACAAATCACCAGTGTGAAATCGATAATAAGAAATAGCTGATCGATATTCTTCTACCTCTTCGCCAGAACAGACACTTCCACGTCAGCGACGCACCTCTCAGCAGTGTTTTAACAATCCACTTGGCAAAAGAATTGTTTGCTGGTTTTCCAATGATTACAACGGGCCATATGATGTATTACCAGATTAACAACGGAGATGTGATCATGATAGATAATGGGTAAGTGGAAATTATGATTAACATAGTATTTTTACATCTTTTTACTCCAATTTTTATAGTGCTACCTTTGCTACCACGGCCACACCCAAACTGGTATTAATAACTTTAATTAAGAAATCATTATAATAATCATAAAAACTGAAAAAAACTATCTAGATTAAGAATAAAAATACTATTATATATTTCAATGAAAAGTAGTAAAAAATGCACAGATTTTTAAGAAAAGATATTTTTATTATTTTTAAAAACTTGTATTAATCTCGTTGACATTTTAATAAATCTCTTTAATATTCATATCATTCTGTATTCCAGATAGTAATTTATTATTGTAACTTATAAAAGCTAATTAAATGCAATCTAAGTTTAAGCTGTTATTGCCCAAGATGGTGAGCATAAGTTTCAAGTTACAGGTAATTGCAGCAACTAAAGGTTGCTTTAAAGAGAAAAATACGTTTTTTTCATTGTTAGGTATATATTTTGAGTATTTATGGGTAGATTACCCTCATATTTAAACTAATAATGACAAGGTTTGAATTTCACTTCATCAACATGTTATATAAAAAAATAATACCATGAATAATAAACTTGGATATTTTTCTTTAATTTAGTTTTTAATTTTATTTTAACATGATAATATTGGTTAAACTCAAGTGAAACACTGAAAATTAATATAATTTTGAGAAATGGTCACCTAAAATACATTCACAGATATGCTTTAATTGTGGAGAAGAAAAAAGTTTTTTAAATTTTATTTTTCGATTTTATTTATATTTGGAAATGCTTGATGAGATTCGGGTAAATTTTGATTATTATTTGTTTGAATATAAAATATAATCACTTAAAACTCATAGATAAAAATAATTGTACTGAGATTGAAAAAATTTAAATAATTATTATTTTATTTTATTTTGACATGAATATAACCAGTTTAACTTAAAACAAACTAATATCTGAACTGCAAATATCAGCAGTGCCTACGTGTTTTACTAATACTACAGATTAAAGTTTAAATCACTCAAACCATGAACAGGTGTACTAGGGGTAGTTTAAAAACAATTAGATTCAACCCTATTTCATCACTGAATGTTTGAAAATATCTCCTTGGTTACTCCCTTAGACTAAGTCCCTAAGAAATATCTGTAGTAGGTGCAAAAATGAAAATGACCATACATAGGTTTTCACGTTCTAAACAAGTGTTTCAAAATATAACCACTTAAGATACTTATAAAAATCTTCCTGTCAAAAATATGCAATTTGTATATTTAGTAAAAAATTTTTTTTAATTTGTGTTAAGACCTCCACAACCAACATTCTGTGTTGAGCAGCTGCGGCGATTCGTTGAACATGTCAAAAACAAGGGATGGATCTACATCGCTGTCACTGTTGCACTGTCTGTAAGTAGGTCAAATTTAGACTATGAGGTCTAACCAGAGAAATATGATGGGCCTACTTTGGTCTCATTGTTGCACTGTCTGTAAGTAGGTCCAATTTAGACAGTGAGGTCTAACCAGAGAATTATGATGGGCCTACTTTGGTCACATTGTTGTACAGGATGTAAGTAGGTCAAATTAGACAGTGAGGTCTAACCATAGAATTATGATAGGCCTACTTTGGTCACATTGTGGTACAGGATGTAAGTAGCTCAAATTTATACAATGATGTTCAACCAGAGAATTATAATGGGATTGCTTGGGTCACATTGTTGTACTGGATGTAAGTAGGTCAAATTAGACAGTGAGGTCTAACCAGATAATTATGATGGACCTACTTGAGTCTCATTGTTGCACTAGCTGTCAGGAGGTAAAATTTAGACAATGAGGTCCAACCAGAGAATTATGATGGGCCTACTTGGATCTCATTGTTGTAATGGGTGTAAGTAGGTCAAATTTATACAATGGGGCCCAATCAGATAATTATAATGGGCCTACTTTGGTATCATTGTTGTACTGGCTTTAACTAGGTCAAATTAGACTGTGAGGTCTAGCTAGAGAATTATGATGGACCTATTAGGGTCTCAATGTAGTACTGGCTGAAAGTAGGTTAGATTAGAACAATTAAATATTTAAGATGGGCCTACTTGGGTCTCACTATTGCACTGGCTATAAGTAGGTCAAATTTAGGCAATGAGGTCCTACCAGAGAATTATGATGGGCTTACCTGGATCTCATTGCTGTAATGGATGTAAGTAGGTCAAATGTATACACTGGGGCACAACCAGATAATTATGATGGGCCTACTTATGTATCATTTTTGTACTGGCTGTAAGTAGGTCAAATTTGGACAATTAGGAAGTTAAGATTGATTTACTTGGGTATCACTGTTGCACTGGTTGTAAGTAGGTCAAATTTGACAGTGAGGTCTAACCAAAGAATTATGATGGGCCTACTTATGTCTCACTTAGGTATTGGCTGTAAGTAGGTTATATTAAGACAATTATATATTTAAGATGGGCCTACTTGCATCTTACTGTTGCACTGGCTGTAATTAGGTAAAATTTAGACAATGAGGTCTAACCAAAGAATTATGATGTGTCTACTTAGGTCACATTGTTGTATTGGATGTAAGAAGTTTAGATTTATACAATGATGTCTAACCAGATACTTATGACAAGCCTACTTGGGTCACATTTTTGTACTGGCTGTAAGTAGGTCAATTTAGACAATGCGGTCCAACCAGAGAATTATGATGGGCCTACTTGGTTCACATTGTTGTATTGGCTGTAAGTAGGTCAAATTTGGACAATCAAAGAACGATATATAGGCCTACTTGTGTCTGAGTCTCTTACTGGGTGTAGTAGGTCAAATTTGGTCCATATGAGCTAGCCAGAGTGTGGGGCATAGGCCTACCTTGGTCTAACTGCTATACTACCTGTAGGTTGTTCCACACATTAGGACAATCAGGACTAACCAGAAAGTGAGACATGGATCTACTTGGGTCTCAATGTTACACTACCTGTAAGTTGTTCAATACATTTGGACCATAAGGAGTAACCAGAAATTAGGCATAGGCCTTTTTATGCCTCACTGTTATACTATCTGTAAGTAGATC
The DNA here is from genome assembly GCA_902141385.1 of Timema californicum. Taxonomy (NCBI): domain Eukaryota; kingdom Metazoa; phylum Arthropoda; class Insecta; order Phasmatodea; family Timematidae; genus Timema; species Timema californicum. The sequence continues at coordinate 7,558 of CABFOW010006261.1, read as the reverse complement.
AACACATTAGGACAATCAGGGCTAACCAGAGACTCTTATAAATACCTCCTTGAGTTTCACTGTTATAATAGGCCATTTGCTAAAAGTCCACACAATTGATTTTCCAAGAGTAAATATTTTAAATATTTCTTAATTAGGGGCCTGATACCATTGAGGCTGGCTATAGTGAATTCACAAGCTGTGTTTTATTCTCCAAAGTAAGAAATTAGTAGTTTATCACCAAGTTTTCTCATAAATGTTTTTTATAAAATAAAAATTAAAACTTTGTTTGTCCTTCACACCATTTTATACTTTGTTTGTCCTTCACACCATTTTATACTTTGTTTTAATATATTTATAATATTACAAACCATACTTCATATGACCCGCCTCGCTGGCGTAGTTGGCTAACGCGCTTGTCGTGTTGAGCTTGACCGCTCGAGGACGGGGAGATTGAGGTTCGAATCTCGGTCGGGTGAACTGAGGGTGGTTTTTCCTAAATGGGTTTCCATTCTACCTCCACGCAAATGAGGGTTCACTTCCTCTAATTCAACCTTCCCAATTCCTAATCCATTAGCGTAATTAGTACTTAAAGCGTATAACCCGAACGGGTAGTAAGACGTGGTGCTAAATATTATCATTATTATCTTACTTCATATGATTGCGTGTATTATATTAATTACTATGAGATATATATGAATTTTTATGGTTTGTCTGTTGATAAATTAATCTATTTAATTCGTTTTGCGTGAATATCAATCTGTGCTCATGCCGTCCTCAGTTATGATACCTTACCAATATTACCAGAATATTGGATTTTTAAAATCCTATTCAAATATTCGTAGTGCACGAATAGAAAAGGAATGTGTTTCCACAAGTAATTAAGTGGTTGCCATTTCTTTAATTAACTCTTTCATTTATTTTAAATACTCAACTAACATATGTTTTATTTCAAAGATAACAATGTGATTTAACATTTATCAGAAATCTTATACAGCTATCATAAACATAAACTCTTGAAATGATGTAGTGTTCTTGTGTATTCTAATGTAGTAACTAATTAAAGTGTTACAATAATAGACTTTATTAAAGTAATAATAGAGGTAAGGTAAATTTAATTTAAAAATGATAAAATAGCAACTATTATATTTACATAATAATTTCAGAGGAAACAAATATTTATAAATCACAGTTGGTATTACTTGAATCCTATTACTATATAGGTTGTAATGTTATAAAACTTTAACAAGGACTATCTAGGGAATCAGATATGGTCCTAAATGAATATCACTATTATATAGGTTGTAAGGTTACACCAATTAGACATTAATAACTAGCCAAAGAATCATATTTGGTCCAACATTAATCCTAACGTTATATAGGATGTAAGGTGACACAATTTGGTCAATGAGCACTAACTAGGGAATAATAGTTGGTCCTACTTGAATCCTAATGCTGTATATGTTGGAAGTTTACACAATCTGGATATTGAAGATTAGTTATGAATTAAAAGGTGCTATTAATTTAATCCTGTTATATAGGTTGTAATGTCACACATTTTAGATAATAATAACTAACCAAAGAATCATATTTGGTGCAGCATGTATCCTAATGCTATACAGGTTTTAATGTCACACAATATTAACAATAATAACTAGCCAAATAATCATATTTTGTCAAAAATGTATCCTAATGCTATACCGGTTGTAATGTCACACAATATTAACAATAATAACTAGCCAAAGAATCATATTTGATCCAAAATGTATCCTAATGCTATGTAGGTTGTAATTTCACACAATTTGGACAATGAGAACTTGAAACAGATTCACAGCTTGTACTAATTGAATCCTAATCTTATATAGGTTGTAAGGATATAAAATAGTAATAATAAGGACTAGCTAAAGAAACCCACCAGGTCAAAATTAAATCCTAATGTTTTATTGGTTTTATAATCACAAATTTTTTACAATAATGACTAACCAGGAAAACACAGATGGTCAAATTTTGATTATAATTTTATGTAGGTTGTTTGGTCACACAATGTGTACAATAAAGACTGGCCAGGGAATCACAGATGGTCCTATCTTAATCATAATCTGATATAGGTTGTTTGGTCACTTAATATGGACAGTAAAACTAGCCAGATAATCACAGTTGGGCTTACCTTAATCATAATCTAATATAGGTTGTTTAGGCACTCAATATGGACAGTAAAACTAGCCAGGGAATCACAGCTGGTCCTACCTTAATCATAATCTGATATAGGTTGTTATGTCACTTAATATGAACAGTAAAACTAGCCAAAGAATTACAGCTGGTCCTACCTTAATCATAATCTGATATAGGTTGTTATGTCACTTAATATGAACAGTAAAACTAGCCAGAGAATCACAGTTGGTCCTACTTTAATCATAATATGATATAGGTGGTTTGGTCACTTAATATGGACAGTAAAACTAGCCAGAGAATCAAAGCTGGTCCTACCTTAATCATAATATGATATAGGTGGTTTGGTCACTTAATATGAACAGTAAAACTAGCCAGGGAATCACAGCTGGTCCTACTTTAATCATAATATGATATAGGTGGTTTGGTCACTCAATATGGACAGTAAAACTAGCCAGATAATCACAGTTGGGCTTACCTTAATCATAATCTAATATAGGTTGTTTAGGCACTCAATATGGACAGTAAAACTAGCCAGGGAATCGCAGCTGGTCCTACCTTAATTATAATATGATATAGGTTGTTATGTCACTTAATATGGACAGTAAAACTAGCCAGAGAATCACAGTTGGTCCTACTTTAATTATAATCTAATATAGGTTGTTTAGGCACTCAATATAGACAGTAAAACTAGCCAGGGAATCGCAGCTGGTCCTACCTTAATTATAATATGATATAGGTTGTTATGTCACTCAATATGGACAGTAAAACTAGCCAGGGAATCACAGTTGGTCCTACCTTAATTGGAATCTGATATAGGTTGTTATGTCACTTAATATGAACAGTAAAACTAGCAAGGGAATCACAGCTGGTCACACATTAATCCTAATGCTATAGAGGCTGTTTGGTCACACAATTTGGATAATAAATACTAGCCAGTGAATCACAGTTGGTACTAGTTGAATCCTAATTTTAAATATGTTCTAGTGTCACACAATATGGACAATACGTAGATCCAGGTAATCACACCCATTATTGCTTGAATCCTAATGTGGTATAGGTTGTAAGGTCATACAATATTAACAATAAGAAATAGCCAGGAAATCACTTCTGGTTGAAATTGATTATAAATTTTTTGCTGGCTGTAAATACAGAAGGTCAAGAAATCCTTTCTATTCAGTTTCCGAGAGCTAAGTCTCGTAGATTTTTAATTTATTACCAATTAAGTAATACAACTTGAAAATCCAGATATCCAGATAGTTGAATTTGGTCCCAATTGTATCTTAATATACTACTAACTGTAAGTATTTCATGTATTTGTGAACATAACTGCTAGCCTGATAGTCTGAGTTAGTCCTACTATATTTTAAATAAAGTGTATATCAACTACATACCACCAGAACTTTTATGACAATGGACGAACGATTATTATAAATTACAATAAATTATAAAATAAGGAGTAAGTCCCGTCTCGATCCAATGAATACTTTTTCATGTTCGTTGGAATCAAACAGACAATCGAAATAACAGATAATAAATAATAATATATTAATATATTAATTTATGTATTTTGTGTGTAACCTTCTTGGATTCAAAAGTAGATTAAATTAATGTGGAACTAACTGGACATTTTAAACACTTCATATTGCCCATCTTAAGCCTTTTCAAGACACATTTAGTAGTTGCACCAAAAATAATAATGTAATACTAGTTAAAGGGTACTTTTAGATTATTACTAATTTTATTTCATTACTCTAATACCGATAGTTGAATTTGTTTAAATATTAAAAAAAACTTGTAGGTATCTTTGAGCTATTTTATTAAGTAGTAGCTAAGTATTTAACTTGTAGAAATGTCTTCAATTTAAAGACCACTAAACATACTATCGTAGATAGTATTAAACATTAATATATTTAAAAGAATTGGAGACACTTGATAATAAAACCAAAATATTTCTAATTATAATAGTACTATTTCACAAATTTTTCTTGCAATAAATACATTTTAAATATATTGATTTTTTATCTATTTTGTTAAGTAGTAACTAGAATCAAACTAATGAATATTTTTCATTTAAAGACTGCAATACTGAGCATGGCGTCAGCAATGAACTTGAAAATATAAAAGTTCACTAAGCATACATTTTGGTAATTGAGATATTACTTTAAATAATTTCACCAACTTTCCATTGTTCATTTTTTGTTCCATGTCAATGTTTAATACCTGTGTTATTATTATTATTATTATTATTAGCACCGCGTCTTACTCCCCGTTCGGGTTACACGCACTTACGCTAATGTGAAATGGTAGGGTGATTATGAGATGAAATGGAGGACCTACAGTTTAACGTGGAATCCGAACCACGGTGGAGGCCTGGTATTCCTCACATCCACAAGATGTCTTGTCATAGGTGAATGAAGGGTTTGATAACCAGATAAATCTTTGCCGGGACCGAGGATTGAACCCTGGCCGCCAGCATAGAAGTCTGACACCCTACCCCTAGACCACCAGGTCACCGACAATTCCTGTGTTCATTTGTCATTTTTCAATTTAAAGAAAATGTTAATTATATGTAGCTATAAGAGTGGCTATCAAATATAATAGCTTGGCTATTAAATATATCTCAATATTTGTGCTTAAAAAAGTAATCTTGTCACTAACAAAAAATTTTAAAAAAATAAAAAATAACTCAACTTGTCACTCACTTCGGAAGTCGAATGGTTAATGGTTTCACTGTTGCAGTAGAATGGACTGCATATTACAGGGAGATTAGGCTTCGAATCATGGTCGAGTGTACTGAAGTTATTTTTCGAAATCGCTTACCAGTCGCTCTCCTCGTGAATGAGTGTTGATGTCCTCTAAATAAAATATTTCGCATCCCTAACAAATTAAAAGGCGTATGACCCGAATGAAAAGTAAGACGCGGTGATATTATGATGATGAGTGTTCAACTTGAGGGCTCGTTTGAGGCACATCCCATCCATCCTGGGTTGGACACGCATTCAGCACTTCAGAAGGTTAGTGGTGTCTGCACCATCTGTTAGAAAGTACATTCACTAGGTAAGTCAAGAATTTTCAGTAGTTTCCCATTTCTTTCCGCAAGCGATTGAGAAAGAGCTTACCAATTTGGCCGGAAAGGTATTTCCACTTTAAGTACATTCCAGGGTTCTTTTACAAGCCACAATCGACGTGGAACTGACTGCTTTACTTTCCCTCCGAATGAAGCTGTGCTACGGATTGACATCACTCAAGAAAAATCCACTGACACCGGCTTGGTTTGTACCCACGATCATCAGGATTTGAGGCTAGCACTTTACCCCAAGATCACCGAGGTCAACTTGAGGTGTTTTTTTAGCTTTCCATACTCCTCTAAGCAGAGAATATGGATAGTGAGTGACCTTCTTGCCATTGAGGATGCCACTCTCAACTGCGGGGGAAAAGGGGATAAACTGGCACCAAACTATTTGTCCTATTTGGTTCAGCTCCCCCCGTACATTATTAAGGCTATCTAGTACACCCTACCGTTTTGTTCCTTCCCCAGACACCATTATTTCATCCCATGTTTATATTTTGTGTTTGCTGAGCTATACATTTTTTTAAATTCATGTACCCTTAGTTAATCTTGAAAGGTAGCAAACTTATCTTTAATGGTTCTACTATGATACAGCTTATAAGATAGGGCCATAGTGTAATCCGTCAAGATAAGAATGCTACTTTTCATTGTAAACGGAGTGTACCAGAATGTGCAAGCTATATTCCAAGTAAACGTAATAGTAAATAAGCAAATCATATTGTTTTAAATGTCTTAATATATATGTTCTTTGTATGTTAAATAATAATGTTTAGTATTAGTTTGTATATATTTTTCTATTACCTGATGTTATGTGTTTTTCAGATAATACTCGTTTGTTCCGTGACAATATACAAGTATGAAAAAAGGGATGAATTCTCCCACGCAGGCCCTAATGTGTTGGCAGAGGACTCAAAATTCGAAACCCCTTCAAGTACTGACGCATTTTCGGTCAATTCTGGGAACTCCGAGAAACCAAACGGAAACCACGGGGATGAGATGCCTTCTACTTTGAAAGGAGATGACGACAATGTTGATGCCATCCCTACCACTCTGATCCCAGAAACAAAGGATGATGAGGAAAGTCGTACACTTCACCTGAATTATTTTCCCTCACTCCGCATGCATGACCAGAATGATCCAAACGAATCATCTCCAGTTCCTCACACCCTCCGCATGCATGACCAGAATGATCCAAACGAATCATCTCCAGTTCCTCACACCCTACGCATGCATGACCAGAATGATCCAAAAGAACTATTTTCAGTTTATATCGCCACCCGCATTCGTGAACTTTTGAATATCCTTGGCTTTTCGGATGAGAAGAAAGAAACACCAAAGCATGATTACAGCAAATCTGGAGACAAATTATATTTCAGTAAGGAAAAGAACCATTCCTCTAACCTTAATGGAATAGGCGAAGCAAACTTGACAAGCCTCATGAAGAAAATGTATAAGCTAGGCTAGTTTCTACCAAAGGAACTGCGCCAGTCTCTATGGTACTGTTTCTCACAGGCCAATTATTACTCATTCTTTTGTTTAGTTAAATAATCACAATATATAATGGTGAAACAATTATTTTAATTAAAAATAAGGGCATATGGGTTATAAGTATGAGCATCTAATAAATAAGTATGGTAATAAAGTAAACTGTGTAAAAATCACAGTGCATAATACATCAAAAGAATAAAGAACATATTTCTAAGAACGGGAACAATGTATTAAAAGTAGTATATCAGTCTAATACCAATATTTTACCGACAAAGCCAGTTATTAAATTGGTTTTTGAAATCTTAAATGTGTGCCTTCTTAAAAAATAGGTATTTTGGAAACAATAAATTATTTACTCTTGGTCATAATTAAGTTACATTAAAAAGTTTGTATTTTCTCAATATTCTCAAAACACAAAACGAAAATTATGTTATTTTAATCAATCAATTATTCAGTTCTATTGTCTTAGTCAATGTAATAGTTTGATATGTAAGATTATTGTCTATTAGGTTTGAGATAGCTTAGTTGAGCTAAAAAAATAACAAATAGATACTTAGCAACTGGACAAAATATTGTAGGCATGGGGAAACACTTGGATTTGTTCAAATCAACTTCACATTTTGCAACAAGTCGGCTCTACTCAATCTGGAATCCACTAGTTGCCTCACTAATGATATAAAAATTTGGTAATATATTAGACAATTTGGTTTCTTGTCAATCTATTAAGTCACTAATGTGTTTACATTTATTTTGATAAACTAATTACAAATATTAGTAGTGGTTAAATTGACAGTTCTGGGCCACTTTCTCCCATAAGGTTTAACATTGATCCACACCGCACCTCGTGAA
>CABFOW010006260.1:0-33851 GCA_902141385.1 Timema californicum | reverse complement strand
CCTTTATCTACTTTAAAGCCAGTACAACGTGATTAAACTTGTCTACAATACCAGAGATTAGAATAACACATTTGAACTGTTCAATTCATGGTAAAAAAAGGTATGGTGTTTTTCGCATAGGTGCAGCCCTCTGTAAAAGAATCCTACAGTACTTTTTATATCGCATAGCTCAGTTGCCGCTCATTTACTAAGGATTTCTTGTATTCCTATTAGGTACTCTATATTTAAAAGTTGTATCAAGACATCCTAAAGCTACTATCACACGGGATTAGAGTATTCACACGCTGCTAATTTGGTACCAGGTTCTAGTGCAAATATTTATGGAACGTCAAAGATTAATTTTAGGCGTATCAGTTGCATTAATTAGTAATAATAATATTGAAAATTATGGGAGGTAGTGTAGGAAAAGAATATGGACACCGGACTGGCTGGAAAAAGGAAATAATAGTCACGGGATGATAAAAGTGATGCGTTCAGAGGTTAGATAAGATACATTCGAGGTGACACTAAAGTTTAGTATCTCCCTAAATTTGTATTCATTTATTTACGATGTGGTCAGAGGCTCCTAAGCCCATGAGAGTCCAAGCACAGTATCCTTGATACACAAATTTTTTTAGGCCTTAGTACACTTTATATTCTAAAAAACAATCCCCTAAGGTTGGCATGCTATCAAGTTTATTTATATTAAAATTGGGTCTGAAACACCGTGTGACTTTTTAGATGACATGTTTTTAATTAAATATATATTAAATATATTGTCATATTGTGGTAATTTGGTATTAAATAAACAAAGATATTTAGAATAATTTTCTGCCAACAACAAAATCACATCCAATGACCATTTTGGCGCCATTTCTACCATTTCTCTACACACAGTTTCAGCGCGCATTGATTGGTATAGTTCACAAACTAGTGTCGGAACTAGTACGAAAATAGCGCCTGTTCTATCTTCATAACTAGTATGGTAGCCAGTACCAAGAGGCAGAACCAGTATACTTTTTCTGATTCATACGACGCTAGACACTGCTAGCTAGCACACTGGATTTCAAGTCCGAGCTAGTGTCGTGTGATACGGGTATAAGCTATTTATTACGTGAGGTTAAATCATTTGAATAATTCTCATTAGAAATAACATTTGTCACAACCAATTCAAAGGCGTATTTGGCTCTTCTATCTCAGAAAAATCCAATCTTCAAACAAAACTTTCCCTTTCTATGGAATGTAATGTCGATCATAAGGGCTGGTAAACTGGAAAACTTGAAATTTTAAAAGTTTGATTTGAATATTTAGGAGCTAAGTGAAGTCTTGTGGAAAGATCAAGATGAAATAATGTCTGAAAATTACAAAATGTTCGATTCAGGTGACAAGAGTGCAGAAAAAGGAGAGTAGAATGTTGGCACAACATCGTCAAATGACAACTGTCTTGTAATATCATGTTCTCATGACATAATATAAATAAAATTAAGTCTTGGTTCAAACATTGTTGAACTTAATTTATTTTTAATTAGGGTAAGTTTTGAAAAAGAGCGCTTTGCTTTACAGTTGGTTAGAGGAATTACCAAATAATATTTAAAGGCGTTAATTACATTTGGAAAAACATATATCAAATTATTATCTTACATATAATTATTAATGTATTGGAATCTAACTACAACAACACTCTTTACAAAGTCATAGAACTATGACATTTCTAATTTTAAAGATTCATCAAGATCCTTACTGTTTAAACTTAAAATAGTTACTAATCAAAATATTGTCCATTGTATTTGAAGTTTTGCAATCAACTAAAAATTGAAATTATGAATGAAAATTTGTGTAAGACTGTAAGAGATTGTTAATTCCGCTATATAATTTATCAATTGTTACAAAAACTGTTTTCACTTCAATTTTTTTCCGTCCTTTGATAAGTGTCTTACTGTTGGCATTGTAATTTCCTGGATATTTTTTTACTTTATCGTTACGTTACAGGTAGATAAAGTAAGTATTGTTATTTTCAAAACCAACTAACTCAAGATTCTGATGAATTTTAACGTCTCTTGACCCCCCCAAATCCGGAAAAGTGGTTTTTACATTGCTGTATGTCTGTCTTTGAACTCGTAGCGAGTGGAGATGTGTGGAGCGTTGCTCTGTAAAGTTGTGTGCTACGTGTGAACTTCGTGTTTAGTTAAAACTTAAAATATTTTGAGATTTTCTAATTAATAGTGTATTCGATGTGTTGTTTCGTGTTGTTCTCCACATGAGTGGAGGTCACTCAAGAGTGCCGAGTTTGGATCCTGGATGACATGGAATGTCGTCGAATAAGCTGGACCGCAAACTGGCGATTGTTCCTAGTAAAGTGTTGTATAATTATTTGGTTAGTGTGTGTAATGTTGTGGGACCACATAATATTAGTCATGAGTCCATCGTAAGTGGTGGATGGTTGTGTTTGTTTATGTCTAATGAAGAGAGTGTTAATAAAATATTGAAAGATAGGGGGGTGTCCGTAGACAATTATTTTTGTTCCAATTCGAGGATATGCTATGTCCACTAAAGTAGTACTTTCCAATGTCACACTAGATATTACAAATGATCTGTTGATAACGAACTTGTATAAATATGGTAAAATTACGTGTCAGATGAGGTAAATTAAAATAAGCTCTCAATTAACACCCTTTTCTAGTGTCTACTCGTTTAGATGTATTGTATATATTATTCCTAACGGGGGAGACTCACTTCCTTTGTATTTTAACTTGACAATAGATAATATGCCATGGCGAGTATATTTGTCCACTGATGATGCTAAGTGTTTTCGATGCTCGCTTCCCGGACACATGGCAAGGAACTGCACACAAGATGTGTCGGCTACTGAGCGGCCAAGTGAGCCCCACCAAAACACTACCTTAAGTTATGTTGTCACTGTCACTAGCAAAATGACATGGTTGACTGAGGCTAGGGGCAGCGCTGACCCCATTAAGTCCGATAATATACCATCTGTTGATTATGTAACCACTATTAGTATAATTATTGTTCATTAACATCACCCTCGGTCACTTTCAGAGATAAATAACAACAACAGACAGGTATGGTAACAGACAGTTCTAAGCTCTTTGAGAGTGTGGAAACTGATAGTGTACTTCAATGTGGTCAAAAGTCACCCGATAATTAAGTGAATCTCACGTGGAAGATAGTATTAAGGAGTTTTTTAATACCACCTAGTGTTGTCAGCTCATTGGCGGGAAAAGGTCAATTTATGTTCTTGAGGAAGTATCGGATGCCAATGAGGATGATGTAAAACGTCTAGCGCTAGAACATAATAACGACTCTGATGATAATTGGTCCGATTTGTCAAAATTTTCGAGCTAAATGGCAGAAAAATTAAAAGTCAAAGATGCTTCGAGTATTGATGAATTGATCCGGAGATTTAATTTTAAAGACAAACAATACCCTTCGAATAAAGAAACGTTTTCAAGCTTTTTGAAAAAAAATTAGGGGTTTTAAAAACGCAGCTCCAGTGGCGTGTGAGTTCACAACACAATGTAAGATCCTAGCAGAAATGTTGCAGGGTTCGTTTTCCCATTTCCGAAGTCACAATTTAAGGCAACAATGGTTGCGTTTGATAAAGTCACTGCAAGAAGCAGGCTATTAAGTTTCAAAATATTTAATCATTAATTGATATAACAGTAAAATCTGTTTCTACATTAGTATTTTTTTTTATGATTTTTACCCTCACTCTAAATGCACGAGGTCTAAACCGCGATGGAAAACAGTACATGCTTTCTATGTACCTACTCAAAACGTGTAAGATCAGATAATTTGTGTGTTCAGGAAACTAACTTTTGCTCACCACCTACGTCATATACATTGGCCACAAACAAATATTAAAGAGACTCAACCTTACGGGAGTTTCGCTGCTCTCCTTTTGCCAGCCTGAGTTCTTCAACACTGGGCTTCGCTATTGTCACTGCTGGGTGATAATAGGACTAACAACAGCGATCCTAGTGGTGAAGGACTCAAGCTGCCAAAAAGAGCGCAACCATTTTAACCCGAAGGTTGATTGTCTGGATATATGATTTGTCTGTGGCCTTGGCAGATTTTACTTTTTTTTTATCGCCCCGTCAATTCAAGCTAGCTCTGGGGTATTAATTGTAATCAGATCATCTATAGGCCATGAAGTTATGAGACACTCTGTATTGGAACCAAGATATACACATGTTGTAGTATTAAGAATGTTTGGTAAAATTTATCATTTTGTTAATGTATGCCTCAAGATAATACTCATGCCATCTTTGTGGTCGAAGTTTTGACACGATACTTACAGAGCCTTTCAGTCTTAAAGAATGTGTGTCTGGCCGGTGATTGGAACGTAACGTTTCTACCAGATAACATGATTAATTGTGGTCTACTGAAACCAGACTAGCGCTTAGCCAGGCCCTTCAGCGCCTAGTTTCATTCAATAAAATGTTTTGATGCATGGAAATACGCTCCTACTGATGAAAGAGGGTTTACATAAACGGGCGTTCATAAAAATGTGCCTCGTTCACGGTTAGACCACATTTATGTAAACCCTAACTTGAACGATTTTGCTATGTAACCAAAAATAGTTCCATCCTTTTCTGACCACTCTGGGTGTATTTGTTTGCTTCAATTAAATGCAAAAAAAAAGCGTAGACAATCATACTGGAGGATCAATAATTAATTGTTTGAGGATGAACATTACAAATTAATTATCAGTAATATAGCCAGTTTTTATTCAGAATATATGTACTATAGTAAAAACCCATTTTTGTGGTGGGAAGAGTTTAGGTCAGAAGTGCGTGAAGTTTCTATGCAATTTTCTGTGTACAGGCTCAAAATTGTTTACGCTGAAATTAGTGAATTTGAAGTTATGGCTCAACAAATTCAATCTAAGGGTATTTTGACTTCAAATAAAAATAACTTTTTTTTTTGTCTTTGTGAAGCAAATATTAGAAAATTGTACAGTCGTATAGCCATTGACATTATATCTTTTGAACGTTCCCGATATATGGATGAACAGGCCCCCATGTTTCTTACACCGTTTAAACAACGTCCTGCTCACCTTTTTTTAGTATCTCTGAATATAAACGGACAAATCATGTCTGACCCAAATGAAATTCGTAATCATACTTGTGAACATTTTAAGAAACATTTTTCTTTGCTCTTAGTAACAAGTGTAGAAGTGCCAGAACTGTATAATGGTCTTCCCCCCATATCTGAAGATCAAAAGGATGTGTGTGACTGACATTTCTTTAGAGGAATTGACGGAAGCAGTTAGTTCAATCAGTAAAAATAAATCTCCCGGATATAATGGTCTACCATGTGAGTTATATCTGTATTTTTGGAAGAAAATCTTACCTATGTTTTAAATATGGTTCATGTTGCTTTGAAGTCTGGTAAGCTACCATCGTCATTGAATAAATATGTTCTTATTTTGCTTCCCAAGAACAGAGATAAGACTTTGATACATAATTGGAGACCAATTACTTTACTTAATGTTGGCTATAAAATAGTGTCTCGTACCATCTAGGATGCAAGCTGTTCCCCCTGATGTGATTCATTATTCCCAGATATTTTGCATCCCACAACGGTCCATATATACAAATTTACATAATAGCCTATACAAGATGTTAATCACAGTGCCCAATACCAAAAATATCCACCTTGCTGTACTTTGCCTGGATCAGAAAAGTGCTTATGACAATTGAGCACGCCTAAATGTTTCTACACCGTCCTAATTCGGGTTCGGAACAAAGTATATATCGTATGTTCGTACCTTATATATAAGGTCACAATGTTTGTTACGAATTGAAGATGTATTAACGGCGCCAATTCCAGTGTTACGAGGAGTGCGGCAACGTGACGCATTATCCGCCCCATTGTTCACTATTTGTTTGGAACATTTCTTACATATATGCAGACAGACTTTGTAAAATTATGGTTTTATATTACCATATTTTAGTGAAGCACTAGTTGTCTCGGCGTATGCAGATGATGTGATACATTTCATCACTCATGATGAGGGGTTCAAGGAACTTTCTACAGCATTTATGAGATATAGTTGTAAGTCTGGAGCAGAATTGAATGTGGACTATCTGGGTTGTAAATAGGAAAAATAGAACGGATGAATCAAACAATTATTGGTAGTCTTCTGAGAGACATAAATATCTTGGTACTTACATAGGGAACACTGAACATTGGGTTCTGGATTGAGGTGAAAGATAAAGTTCGTCGTGGTTTGATGAAGGGGACTCGTTGGCTGTACATGGTCTCGTATAGAGGCAAATGATTATTAATAAATCATCTCTCTGGATCTAAGTTGACACATTTGCTTACAGTACTTCAAACGCTAGTGAAATTCATTTATGATATTAATAGGTTGTATGTCAATATGTTTTGGAATGGTAATCATTGGTTAAAGTCACATTAAGTGTTTGCTGAAATAGGATTTGGAAGAGCTGGAGTTACCCACTTTCCTGGTAGAGTCATGTCTTTTCGACTCCTATATCTAGAAAAAAGGTTGAGGCAAAACCGAAATTTGTTATCTTACAAACTTCGCCTTGAAGTTTCAAATATTACTTCACTTGTGCTCTGTCGGGGTTTTATAGTTCAGTTCGCAGTGCCTGGCAAATGTTTGGTGTTCGAAAAGTTACCTGTCCGCACAAAGTCCAGGTTAATACACATGTTACTAAGTATTCCTACTTGAGTAGTCTTCATGAGAAATATGTTGAATTTCCTCAACCACGCAAGAAAATGTATGTGGATTGTACCGCCAAACTGATTGATGGTGGTCTTCCAGATGGAACGTCTGATTGGAGCGATAAACCCTCAGGGGTGGATTTACGCATAGGCCTAGTAGGCACGTGCCTACGGTGGCAGATTTTTAGGGCCGGCAAATTTTGAATAAAGAAAGAAAACATATATTTTTTCTGCCAGTTAAAATAATTTTATGGCTTCATTGTTATATTGTTGTGGTTTGCTGTATCTGCGTACCACCATTACAAAGTATTGCCTTAATTCACTGACAATTGTCTTAACATATTTTACAGTCTGCCAATGCAAACTTTATATTGATAAATTAAATAATATTTGAATTTGTGTGTTGTGATGGTGTAGGAGTATTTATTTAATTTTTTTAAAAGCCTTTTCTTAGATTTTTACTACTTTTAAAACCTCACTATAGTAAAAATAATAAAATAATACAAGCACTTCGTATCTGTTATTCTACAAATAGCTCATAAGTATATGGTATATATGTGTCGGTGTATGAGGGGTCGTAGGGGGGAAACGAGGAATTAAAAGGTAAGGTAGAAAAAGTGGATGGCAAATTATCTAGTGCCTTTGGGCGGCAGAGTCGTAAATCCGCCCCTGGTTCCCCTGGAGAATATTGTACCAGTACCCCACGGATAGTTGTGATGCAGACATTTCCTGGAGATTTATTCACGACTATCTGGTTACACCTGTTCGATTGTTCACATTGAAAAGATACCACAATGTCTTGTGCACGTGGTGTAATGTTATTGGTAATGCTATGCACATAGTTTTACAATGTACTCGTTTTGAAACGGTTTGGTTGTTGGTCATGAGTTTAATAAGAAGATTACTAAACATAACTTTTGTAGATGAGGGTATTTTAATTCATGGTGTTCGATAAAGTGAATTTAATATAGCAGGACAGTTGATATATTTTCTCATTACATTGGCAAAATCAACTATATACAAAACATACAATTACTATTTAAAGACAGAGAAGCAAGTACCTGACTATCATAATTTCTTCTATCTAAGGTTGAAATACCGATTAAAATCTGAATTTGTGAAATATAAAAATAAGGGAAAGCTGACTCTATATATTTCTTTCTGGACATATAAAAACATTTTGTGCAAAGTAACTGGAGAAAATTTTATTGTTAATTTTTAGAGAAATGTATTTTACGAACATTATGTAGATATTTTTACTATAACTTAAGTACTGATTGTATTGTATATTATGGTATATGTTTTAATTTGACAATTTATGTATTGTTATATTAACTATAGATAATTAAGGAACGAAGGGAAAAAAAAGGAAGAAAATGCTGTCTGTTTGTCTGTCAGTTCTGAGATATTGGCAAATAAAATAATACAGTTTTGTGACCTTTAGTTGTACAGAGATACAACTTAAGTTTTAGTGCAATAATTTTCTAATGCCATAGAGTAAGTTAATACGTAGGCAATTCTTTCAAAAAGTTGGTGTTCTTTTTCCTTTAACCTTTTAGGGGAAAAGTTTGTACTGCAATGAACTATCTTTATCATTCGAAACTTCATAATCAATATTAACCTATTTTATTGGCAAAAATTTATAAATGAGGAAATTAATAGCGATGCGGTAATCATAAAATGTACGAGTCCTAATAAAATGTAAATTTTAGTCGGAAGTCGAAATTTAAAATGAAGTGCTGACCCTTGCGGGTGCAATACAATTTTTTTTAATGGGCCAATTATACATATGAGGACTTGAATTCTTTAAAAATAAAATTACAAAATTTAAATATGGGTGTCAACAAAATCTTTTCCGTAAGTATAGTGCAATTTTTGCTCTGGTTGGCTAGTGTAAATTATTTTGTTTAACATATATTATGAGGTTTTAGTAAATATCTCAATTTTTAAACAGTGGAACGAGAAAGTCCGTGTGGAGTTCCGTATCATTTATTTCCTCCATTGTCTTTCAAATTAGTCAAAAAAACCTCTGGACATGTTCTCATTTAATATTTTAGTTTTCTCTTCGTATTTTTCCAAACTAGCTCTTTCATTGACTATGAATTTGGCTAATGACTCAATAACATTTCAGGCTGTTAACAAGTCTAGGGTAATTTTCTATAAGTTAGCACTAACTATATCAAATCTTTCCAAAATAACATGCCAAAGAACACACATAAAAACATACTCAAACTTCATAAATCTTTTAGCAAAGCTTTTGCCTCCCACAGGAAATCAAGTTTTTCTTAAATATTCTCAGACATAATTACCAAAGGCGCACAAAATGTTGTTATATTTGGTGAATAGTGCCTTCACATAAATTAGAACGCCATCAAAGATTAAGCAGCAACAGCTGTGTATATTCCTTACAACCTATCAAATAATATACGTGTGATATCTAGCGAGAAACAGAGGAACTAAATCAGTGATGAACCTACCAGCACAACTAAGCATCGAAAGCAGGAAAATACATTCATGAACTCACAAAAATTATTTAGGAAAAAAATATATATAAGAGTATAAATAGCAATTTTTGAAGTTGCACAAGATTGTTCAGAGCGGTTCAGAAGCCTGCCTCTCACCCTCCTTCTCCCCTTAATCCAGAACTGTCAATAGTGATGAAAGATGGAGTGGTTAAAAGTGTTACTAAAGTGAGGTGTCATAGTGATAGATTAATGTTTGTGAAATTAAACGCTGAACCAGTGGATATTTGGATTGTACAAGTGCAGAATCCAACAACCGCTCACGATGATGTTGAGGTTGAAGAAAGCTATGACGAGATTAAAGCAATCCTTCAACATGAGGGAAAAAGGAAAATGAACACCATCATCATGGGCGTTTATTACACTATGGGAGGGTAGGATGGTAGCTGAAGATAATAGGACCACATGGACTGGGGAAGGGAAATTACTGAAGATAGATTCCAAAGAGAAAAAGCAAAGATCAGAGCATAAATCCATTCTATGCCATAACAAGCCACTAACACCAGATCAGAACACCATACTATTTCAGTGTAAAACAAAGCAAAATACCATAAGAGCCTAGAGTAAACAAGAGAGAAACCCCCTAGACCAGAATAAATTATATAGTATTCTGGAGGAAACCAACATAGACAAAAGTAAATTACTAAAGTCAGAATACCAAACGATACTCATAAAAGAGCCCAAGAAACAGCAGCAGGTACAATTTAAATTAAATTATGTTCAAACAGCGATTCAATAATGGAATGAGTGATGTGAAAACAAAGACATTGTTATGTGCCGACTTTGATTCGGACCACAACCTGCTTGTGGCGTACATTGAAACAAGAGTGAGGAGGATCAGGAAGATGAGCAAAGTAAAACTGAGTTGGGACTTAGAAAAACCAAGAAGCACGAGTGACGTTAGGATAAATTCACTAGAACAAAAGTTAATTGAGAGGAAAGAAAACAGTATAGGTGTAGAAATAAAATGAAATAATGTTATAAATATTTCTTTGTAGGTGTTAAATTACAATGTTGGAAAAGTTAACAAGACCATTTGAAAGCCCTATGTAGCAACATAAATGATCAAAAAATGGAAACAAAGAAGAATATGAATAAATGTCAACAAAGAAGAATACATGAGGCAATCCAACGAGTTAATAACGGAATTAAACAAATCTCTGAAAAACTGTATTGATAAACATGCGATAAGCTTATCGAACTGCAAAGAAAAGGCAGGTATGTCCTAATGTATCATAGAGAAAAGAAACTGGGAGGGAATGAAAACAAAGGTGTGTGAACAATAGAAATAGAAAACCCCAACGGTCATATGGTGACGGATCATAAAGAGGTTCTTACGATTTGGAAAAGATATATAGAGGAAGAAGAAAAAGGACCCAGCATTTTAAAAGTGAGTGAAGTAGAGAGAGCTATAAATGACATGCGGCGAAAGAAAGCTACTGTAGAGTACGACATACCATTTGTTCTTCTTAAGAACTGAGAAACTACAGATTAATGGCTCTGACAAAACTTATAAATAGGATCTACCAAACAGGAAAATGGCCCATAGATTTTCTATACGTAACCATGGTGTCTCTAAAGAACAAGAAAATACCCTAGAAAGGCAATGAACACAGGACCATCAGCCTCATCTCTCTGGTGGGGAAGAAAGAGCAAGAATACTCAACCGGCGACTGGAATAGAAAATAAAAAGTGTGATGGTAGAATACCAATTTGAATTCAGAAAAGGAACCAAAGTTGCCATCGGGATGCTGAGCATAATTTCAGGGAAAGTGCTAGAAGTCAAGGAAGACGTCTACATTGGATTAATCGACTGGCAAAAAGTGTCTGATAGAGTGAATCGGAAGAAACTTATTGAAATACCCAATTAGATTGGCATCAAATAGTGGGACAGAATGTTGACTGCAAACCTGCAGCTGGTATATCGAGTGAAGGTGAGGTTGAATAACGGAGAGACCAAGAGCGAATAGACAGGAAGAGAATTGAGGTGGGAATGCGGTTTCTTACCAAGTCTGTACAACTTGTAAGGAGAATGTCTTATCAGGGAGGCCCTAGAGGAGCATAGCAATTACAAGATAGGAAGATGTTTCATCATTACAATAAAATACGCAGATGATCTAGCATTGCTGGAGCAAAATAATTAAAGAAAAGTTATTGTAAATAATGGACAGGTTGATGGAAATAGGGAAAATATAATTATATCATGGAGATCAACATTGAGAAGTCAAAAGAATAATAAGTTTTTTTTTAAATTAAGAGCTGCTGAAAATCAAGATTGGAAACCAGTAGTTTGAAAACATATAACAGTTCAAGTACCTCGGAAGTCTGTTGAAAAGGATGCCTACTACACCAAATAAATTAGGTTGAGGATCGCCATGACCAAGGAAATTTTCAACAAGAAAAGATTACAGCAGAACACCAAAATGAGTTTGGAACCGAGGAACAAACTAATGAAATGCTTCGTTTGGAGTATCGCGCTAAATGGAGCAAAGACATAGACTCTTAGAAAGATGAAAATAAATACTTAGAGAGCTTTGAAATGTAGTACTGGATAGTACTTAATAAGATCAGGTCAGGGCCGGCCTTAAACAGGGTCAAATGGGGCAACAACCCCTAGCCCCGCGTTAAGGGGGCTCCACGTCTCAGGTTAAAAATAATTTACATTGGAAAAATACAAATAGAAATGATAATTTATATCTGCTCTTCACCATTGCCACACTGATTCTTTACCCTCACATAGTCCCCTCTTACTACGGCTCTCTCAATGTCATTGGAGAAGTTCTGCTTTGCGTGCCATTAACCATGAGGAACCTCACATCAATATGCAACGTACAGGGGTCCCGCACACAGTATTTTCCCAGGGCCCCGCATATGTTAGGGCCGTCCCTGGATCAGGTGGACAGACCGGGTGACAAATGAATAAGTCATAAGAAGAGTGGGCTAGAATAGAACCATTTTGGATGTGATTCTTCGGTACACATCCTTAGAAACAACTCTCTTGTTGCAACATCGTCACTTTATGGGTTTTCGCTAAAACCATCTACGTCTAGAACACTGTGCCTATAGCTACCTTTTTTAATTATGTTTAAGTACTACACGTATTATCGCACTTTGGGCTATATAATCCAACACTATACATCATAGTTATTTGTAATATTTAGTATGTATACTGTCAACATTTTGGATGTGATTCTTCGGTACACATCCTTAGAAACAACTCTCTTCTGCATGACCACATAGAAGGAAAGTTTGAGCATACCAAGAAGGAGGATTCAAATATTTTATGACTCGAAGGACATAAGAATATTTTGGGAGCTGAAGGAGGAGGTAGAGGACAATGTGCATTAGCGGTCAAAGTTCACTGACAAACGGAATGGACCTATCGCAAGAAAGAACAAATAATAATAATAATAATTTGCAATATTGTACGTTAACTATCAACTGTATAATATAGAGTTTTAAAGTGTTGCAACATCGTCACTTTATGGGTTTTCGCTAAAACCATCTACGTCTAGAACACTGTGCCTATATCTACCTTTTTTAATTATGTTTAAGTACTACGTCGTATTATCGCACTTTGGGCTATATAATCCAACACTATACATCATAGTTATTTGTAATATTTAGTATGTATACTGTCAACATTATCTACATTTAATGTATGTTTTTATTTCTCAATAAAGATTGTTTAGGTTCTGATGGTACATAAAAGTTTATGTGTATCATCTCATAAAAACAATAAATGCAAGATTAAGCAATCTTTTTGTGCGTAAAATAAGCTGAAAACTATATCTGAATTTTACATCAGGAAAATGTTTCGAATTTAATTTACAACTCAATAATTAGAATTTGTGCTGCACATTAATGTATTTTCAAATTTTGATTTATATATGGCAAAGCACCTTGAACAAATTTGTCGATTTGTTTGAATGATTGACTTATATTGAATTTAATTAATTAATCATTTTTGTCTACAATAACTTTTTTTTATAATATTAACTGTAATCACCTATGTTTGTTTAAACGGAAAGTATCCTCTAAAAAGTGAAATATCAATCTCATATTTTATGTCATTTCGGTTGTTTTTTTTACAAATTGTCACTTTCTTAAAAATCAAAAGGAATACTGTCGTAATTAATTAAAGGTTCTAATTTTATTCTTATTGAATACACACCGGTTGAATAATAATTGATAATTATAATTCTAGCCGATTAATACATATTTTTTTATTTAAACACAATTTTGGTGACTTCTTGTTAGTTTGGTTTTGATATTAATAATATTCCATCAAACACATCTAATTCAAATAAAAGTAGCTCTATCAGAATAATGTAAGATTTCATGGTATGAACCAAACTCATATAAGCCTTGTATAAGTATAACACTATAAAAATAATTATGATATGTAAAAAAATCATACATGAATTCATGATAATATATCCATTGAAATAACTTTCTTCATTAATCTTTAATTGAGGTGAAACTTGCAAATTCTCCCAAATTTAGTGCATTTTTTTTAGGGAAAATGAAACTATAACTACTCCTTGTAGCATTAGGCTACAAGAATAGAAGAAATACGCATTACTTACCCCGTTTCACTACCCCCAGCGTCGGTGCACCACATGTCGGGAGAAAACAATAACACGACTATGCATACCCGAGACAAAGTTTAGACTGATCGCCACGGCAAGTTTGAAGACACGCCCACTAGAGTTGTATGTGTTGTGAACTTGTGGCAAGGAACTCGAGTTGCAAAGAGCTCGAGTTGCAAAGATATGATGCTCGTCGATGTTCTAGAACAGTCCCGGAGCTCTGAGAATAGCGTAGAAGCAATTGTAGTGATACCTATTTTCTTCCCGAGTGTTCTATATGTTTTTCCCTACCCATTATCCCGTTATCCAATGTATCTGGGTTTGTTTTGCATATATAGTGCCGACAGGGCAGCTTGTTGACACTCTTGGACTTGGTTATATTTGAGGAAGGAGAAGCTACGGCTTAGTATAGACAAAATGTAAGATCAAAATTCTCTTTGGTTTCATAATATTTTTCTTTTAGTATAAATGTTTTTTTATTTAACTTTTCAAAATTCTCTCTCGGCTATCACTTAAATATTTTACATAAAAATATCAGTTGTGTAAACCATTAAATTAGATGTAATTTAATTGAGTTGAACTTATCTATTTTTAAGAGGATATCGATTTGGTAGCTAGTATTGATGAGGATCGATTTAGTATTTGGAAAACTATCGATACTTTAACTTTACTAAATAAAGTCGGTATTTAGTTTTTGTCAAAGACGATAAGTTCCGTTAACAAACCCTTCCTTTACCTCTGACAAGACATCTTGTGAATGTGGGGAATGCCAGGCCTCCACCGTGGTTCGGATTCCACGTTAAACTGTAGGTCCTCCATTTCATCTCACAATCACCCTACCATTACACATTGGCGTAAGTTCGTATAACCCGAACGGGTAGTAAGACGCGGTGCTAATAATAATAATAATAATAATAATAATAATAATAATAATAATAAGTTCCGTGATTTTTTTTAAAATTATTTTGCAAACACACGAAACTTACGATGAGGGCTAAACTTTGCATTATGCTCGGAAAGTTTTCTTTTGATAACGATGTCACAAAAGGTTTAATTTATAATTATTGTTTGTGTTGAAAATGTTCTTGGGATATGTAATTATTAGGAATTGTTTTAGCGTTAATTGTATAACGGGAGGTAGGTAATTAAATAAGAGATTACAAAGAATATTTATGGGCTTATTCAATAAATTGTAGGAGATGTAATTTTGATAATTGACCTTTTTGAGAATAACGTAATCATATTAGTTGTTCCGTAAGGAAAGTTGTGGATTGATGTTATTGTTATTAGCAAATGTTATGGTTAAGCTAAATCCTTATTTGACTAGTGTTGTTATCTACTTCTGGTGTTTAAAATAAATAATTAATATATTTTCTAACATCTTTCGAAGCTGTCAGAATAATTTAATTAACTTCTCTGTTGAACGCTTCATTATCATTTCAAATAATTATATCAAATTAAATTCTATATTGAATAAATATCAACATATAACCACTTCAAGCATTCCTTAATGTTATGACTCACCATACCATTAGGTCCTTTATATTTATGTGTGTTATTTCTCTTCTTTTTTTAATTTTTTTGTAATATATTCATTTATATTTATGAGTTCTATGAGGATGACCGTCTATAAATTTATTCCCGCAACTGGTGTGAATTGTGTGGTCTGAGTTATTGAATATTTGATCTCAGATATTAAAAAAACTGAACTCCAACCGCTCACTCCTATTGCCCCCTTTTTCAGCTCCTTTTTGTTTATTGTTTTTTGGGTCTCCTATTTATTTATTATTTTTTGTTAGGAGGGTTCATCCTTAAAAATCAATAATCGTGTAATAATATTGTATTCAATACAGTATCAAATATTATATTTGGATACTATCGAAAGTTATATTAACTTTTACTGTAAAAATTTGATAACATTATTATATTCAACTGTACAAATTGGTTTAAACATTTAAATCACATTACAATAAAGATATTTGCAGTTTTATTATTACTATTATTGCCCTGTTTAGATTTTGCCATCTCATCCTAAATTCATTAATTTACTTACACTTTTGGAAATTTATGAATAAAACATTATTGGCTTTCTTGTTTTAAAACCTAAAATTACCGATTTTGAATCCCCTCTTTTCCAATAAATAGAACAATGGGTATAATATTATTAATTTTATTTGACAAGATATACCATATATAATGGCAGAGTGGTAATTTCAAGACATCTACTTGAGTTGTTTTTATTGTGTGGGAAAGTTTCCCTAAAAGAAAGGACAATATAAAATGTATCTCAGATACCAAAGGAAGTTAAGGTTGGTACCAGTAAAAATAATTCAAGAGCAATATACGTAAATCATAAATATTAATTATTCTAGAAAAGAAGTCTGACTCTCTCAATTCCTGAGAATTTTTCCATCATTATATGTATCAATATATAATTGTAAAAGCAAATACCAAAAACCGTTTGTAAAAGGTTTTAATTTGCAAGAACATACTTCATAATAACAAGGCTTGGTGTTTTTGTATTAAAATTGCCATAAACGAAATAAATCAACAATTTCAAGCAGTTTAATATAATATCAAAATACAACACCTTTTAAAGAAGGGGGCATATATCTTACTGTAAGATTTCAAAGTCTAGTAAATATTAGAATGTGTCTGTATATCCAAGCATCTACCAATATTGAGTGTTATAGGAAAACATATCTATATTTTAGACTTTAACCAGTTCTCATTAGCTAATTCCAAAATTTACTGAAATGTTTTGGAAAAAGTAATTTTAAATCTTATTCTAATTAATTAAATGTATTATTCTAGTAAGCTATTTTCATTTTACCTTTTTGTTGTCGTTTTATAATTTAGTTCGTATTGAATAAGTTGGCCTACTTTATAAAAACCAACATTACTGTTGGCCGATGAAATAAGCCAAGTATTTTAATTTAAACATGCTAGAAAACATCTAAAATATGAAATAAAGTAAGGAAGATAATATAATAATAAATAAGACTTTGATAGATAATTTTTAGATTTAGTAGATATCAGACGATCAAAATAAATAAGTAATACCATGTTATATTGATATTGTATAAACAAGACGGAACGTACGGAACATACGTGGCAATGTACACATTAAATTACATGAAATAATTAAAATTGATACAGTAGACACATGATTGACATAATGTGTATAGTGTAAATGTTAGGTTAATTTTCCAGAAGAGCTAGGTTCCACAACCATACTGGGTTGTAGTAAGTACCTAGTATTACTATGCCGAGTCCTTGGGTTGTCTTGGTCTCTTCCAGTTTCACCAATATCAGAAATGTCTGAAAATCTCACAGGACTGCTATCAGGTTTGGTTGTCTTCAGCTCTGATCCATTTGACCTATCATCTTCTGATTCATCACTCACAGGCTCACCATCATCAATCTTGTCTTTGTTACCCCAAGACTTGAGTTGATAAACGTGCGCAGTGGTGGCATAGTGTTTCTGTTTAACATAATCTGTCAATTGACTAACTCGATAAGTGTTGTCATCTGGAAACACTTTCAACGCCACAAGAGGAACTTTTTACTTTGACTGCCTCGTTGTTTGGTCGCCAGTATACACTGGTGCGCGTCGCATCATCACCACTTCTCCCATGCCAAAACTGGGATGAGTTAACGATCGGTTATCAAAAATGCCTTCTGGTGGAGCTTTTCCACTATGATTTTTTTTTGCGTACTGTTTCCTGTATTCCTGTGGGTGGTTGATACGTGCTGTTCTCGTACGCCGGTGAGACTTCTAAGTACCTCATCGTGATGCCGAGGTCGATACCCGTAGAGCGCCAGTCCCAGTCGTCTTGTTGAAAGCAGTGTTGAGGTCACATTGAATCTTCTTAAAATCCTTATCACAGTCCTTTAAGTCTACCCACTGATATTAAACGTATATCATCGGTGTCAAGGTTCAGTTCACTCGTTCTACCTGACCATTGGCTTGGGGGTGTCTGGCAGAGTTTAGTACATTGTATATTCCACGTGAAGTACAAAAATCTTCAAATACATGTGAAGTGAAACACGTTCCTTAGTCACTAATTATTTGTTCCGGTAGACCACGTTCATAAAAAAAGGACAAGGCCCTTTAATACACTTTTGGTGGGCGTATCACGCACTGCATAGAGATGAGCAGATTTTGTAAGGTTATCCATGATAACAAGGAGTTCACAATTACCCTTTGAGCTTCGTGGAAAAGGTCCTAAATGATCGATGTGCACAATTTGAAAAGGCCTAGTACCTGGAGGTATTGGGTTAAGTAGTCCAGCTTTTCACCCCCATGGGACCTTAATCAAGAGGCACTCAAAGCTGTGAGTTATATGATGCTTAACATATTGTTTCATGCCAGGAAACCAATAGTTTTCTCTCATCTTAGCAACATTAGGGACGACTGCGACGTGTCCAGACAACTCATGAAATTTAACATTAATACTTTTTCTCATAACTTTAGGGATGGCAAAAAATTTGAATTCCTGCTTATTGTGTTTTTAAATCTTACACACCTTCCCATTTCCAATTTCCAAATCAGCTACATTATTTTCCTCAGATTTAGCTCTGTGCTGTTGGGGTAATTTGAGTATGTGTATAATATCCCTTAAGTCTGAATAACTATGTTGCAGTGCTAGTACTTGATCCTCAACAGATAGGTTTAAAACGCCTCACACCTATCACTAATAACTTCTGTCATAGTGTCTTGTTCACAACTCATTGGTCCATGGCTCATGGCATCCACGTGGGCCATCTTCTCAGTTGGTCTAGGTTTTACTAATGCTTGACAATCAGTCACCACTGTAAGCTTAATGCCTGGTAAGAAACATCTCAAGCGGTCCATGGACCACACTATAGCCATTAAACCGAGCTTGCTTGAGTAGTAATTAGCTTCTACGTCCATAGTGTTCTTTCTTACACAGTATGTTAAGTGCATACGAGCATCTACACCTTCTTGTAGGAGCATTCCAGCCAACCCCTGTACAGCCAATCCCTGAGCACTTGCATCCGTGTGAAGTTCAGTGACTGCCTTAGGATCATACAGCTTAAGCACAGGCTCCTGGATTAGGGTAGTCATGAGGTCTTCAAATGCCTTCTTCTGCTCTTCCTCCCACAAATACTGACAATCTTTCCTTAACAAGCGACTGAGTGGTTCAGCTTTTTCGGCATAGCGAGGAGTGAATTATTTGAAGAATTCCGGTGAGCCGTAGAAACCGTCTTACTTCATGGATGGAATTGGGCTTAGGAAGCTCGTTGATTGCCAATAATGTACTTGGCCCGGGTTGTATGGTGCCTTCTTTAATCAAAAACCCCAAGTAATCAATGGTTTTCTTTCCAAATTCGCATTTACTTCACTTGCATGTGAGGTGAGCCTGTCCCAAGGCTTCGAAGACCAGCCTTAATAGATTTAGCATTTCTGGATAATATTTGGCGGGGATTATAATGTCAGCCAAGTAGCACATCACTATTGTATTTCGTAATCCACCTAATGCACGGTCCATCACACGCTGAGACTCAGCTAGTCCATTGGCCAAACCAAATACCATTCTTTCAAATTGACCTGTTTCCTCTGATGTCATAACTTCAGTCTTCTCTTTCACCTAACCAGTCAGAGGAATTAGTAAATATCGGTGGGCTAAGTCAAGTACCGTGAACACCTTGCTTCCAGAGAGTTGTTCAAATTGGTCATCACTGTGGGATAATGGATAGTTATTTCTTATGTTTTGTTGGTTTAGCCGTCAATAATCAACGACCAGTCTATTTTCTCCAGTTTTCTTTCTTGCCAATAACACCGGACTAGCATATGGTGACCTAGTCTCCGTCACGATGCCGTGAGCCTTCCATTCCTTGACTATTTCTCGTATAGCTTCCTTTTCTTGTATGTTCGTTCGGTACGATTTGCTGCCGGGAACCTCAACTATGTCAATTTTAGTCAAGTCACTGCATCCTTACTCTGACAGGTTGGAAGCAAAACAATCATTAATTCATTTACCAAATTCACTAATGAAATTATGTCTTGCTCATTAGCACGATTATCAGTTAGGTGGTCTTCTCTCAAGAAAATCTTACATATTGAGCCATTATAAATTATGTGTTGTGTAGGCCTACAATGATAAACATCCACAAGGTTCACTAATTCGCAACGACCCACACTGACATTTTGCTTCATGTACATATCTTCAGTACTTGTATTTATAATCTGTATGGAGAACTTCTGGTTCTCATCTGGTTTATAAACAGCGCCATCAACCATTGCCTGGCTGTCTTGTGCTATATTTGACACAAATTGAACAAAATTAATGCTATTCCCTTGCGATTTTTTGGCCGATAGTGTTCGCAATTTAATTGGTTTATCCTTTGTTACTGTTGGTAGATTCAATTTTTTAAAGGGATCTTCGTCGGCATTTCCAACGAATAAATGTTATCCTTACTTAACAAATGACACACTTGGCAGTTCTGTCCGAGTCCTTCTGATAATTACCTCAGTACTTTGTGCATTGTCTGGGACAACCAGCATCTCCTCATCACCTCCTACTGCACTATCCATAAATATATCAGAAACTATTCTTCCCAATGGAGTGATCACATTTTCTGTATTCCCAAACCCATGTAAACTCTTTTTACAAGGTTAGATTGGCAGCTCAGACTTCATGGGTGCTGTAGCTTGTATTGTGCCACATAAACTGCCTGTGTCTATTAATTACATAAATGATACAGGTCCTATCTTAACTTCCTTCAGGTATTTCTCCAAATCTGCAATTATGTTCCTCTCGTTGCTAGTGATTTTATAATATTCTTCTGCGTGCCTGTTTCGGTTAGTATAGAAACGCCTGATATGGCCTCTTTGCCACAAGCTATACATTGTATAGGTCCTTTTGTCTCTGAGCAGTCTCGAGAAATGTGTCCATATTTTTGACAATTTAAACAACGTGGTTCTCGTTTTTCATTTTAATAATACACTGAATCTGGTTGCTCATGAATTATTTAATTTTGAGATGGTCAGCCGCTTGCTTGGTTAATCTCTTGTGAGCTGCTCATGTCATTCTGCCTAAAAAAACATTATAAGCCATTAATGTTTGGAAGTTATTGGATAGGGCTTATTCTTTCACGGTAGCAATTTTTGATATCTCTTTCTTTGCCATAATTTATTGTAGGGCGGGATGTTTGTTAAAACAAACCTATCTTTTTGACGTTAACATTGAAAAATATGTATCTGTACTACCAATATTATTATTATTATAATAGGTATTAATACTATATATTAAAATAGATAGGTGTAGATAACGTGACTTTATATATGGTTATGAAAGTAGTTTTTTTTAACTAAACTAATGTCATGTCACTAGTTGGTTCCCAGTTCAAGTACACACGTTTGTTATCAACGCAGATCTTTATTTCTCTCGTTTCTGTACGTCATTCAACCAAATTTCATATTTTTAGGGCGGTTATGTTTGAAAAATTCATGCGGCAGGAAGAGCACGCATTCCTATATATGTATGTGTTTGTGTGTGTGGTTTTTTTCAGAGCACAATTTAATTGTTAAATAAATGATTTATTTTATTAGAGTATTTCGCTCGCTATCTTTTAAATATGTATCATGTATATCAATCATATTCATGTGTCAATATGTATCCATGATTTCAAAAACGAGATGATAACATTTAAAAATTTCATATTTTTTATTGATTAAAATTTAACAACATCCATAGTTTTTGCATTCACAAAAATAATAACGTTTTAAAATTAACCACCCCCTTTAGTTTATATTATAGAATATTGTTTGTAGATTTTTATATTTAACCATATATTCAATAAAAGTGTTATATATATATATATATACATACATACAAATTTTAATTTAAAAATATATGTACTGGTACCTATTAAATAAAATAATATTTTAGTGATTTTAAAACTATTGTATGGTGTAAAGTCGGTTCTGGCCTTATATAGGCCTTTGGAGACGGTTGGTCAACTCTCGAAATAAAAATTGAATTTAAATTTAAACATTTATAATTATTATAATCACCGCAGGATTGTATACATTTTTAAGAGTGAGTGTTTTAAAAAAAATCAATTCAAATGCATGTAATTATAGAAGATATTCAATTTTAATTTAATTTTGTCTCAAACATGTCTGTATACACTCACACACACATACCGCAGACAAAATGAAACGTTACCTTCATGTTTCAATACTAACCATGCTTTAGTATTGTATATACTGTACCTGCTCATAATAGTTACGAGAAATTCAGTTTGTTCTTTTTACTACCACAATCTTTATTTCCCATTTGTTGGTCCATTAACCTTCGTTGGTGAAAGTATGTTTGAGCTCTTAAGCTTTTATTAAAATGATATGTA
The DNA here is from genome assembly GCA_902141385.1 of Timema californicum. Taxonomy (NCBI): domain Eukaryota; kingdom Metazoa; phylum Arthropoda; class Insecta; order Phasmatodea; family Timematidae; genus Timema; species Timema californicum. Next base: position 11,665 of record CABFOW010006260.1, on the reverse strand, counting down.
GTCTTGGGATATGCTAGATAACGGTGATTAAGGTATAAGCCTCACACCACCCTCTGGGTACGCAATTGAAATCCAGTTTCAATCCATCTATGATAAGCAGAGATGATATTTCACACTTTTCGACTAGAGGCCAAACGAACTTGAGCTATAAACAATACGTTGTACTCAAGGCCGTAGCCAGCGAATAATTTTAAGGGTTGGGGGGCACCCCCCGGCACCCCCCCCCCCCAATTGCCAGAAGTTATAAAAAATTCTAAAAGATAAACAGTTCTAGAAGCTATTTGAACTGTTTTGTTTTATGGCAACGTTGCCTCCTAACTGCCTTAGGCTAGGAAAAATTCTAAATGTAGAAGCTATTTGAAGTTTTTCTATGGCAACATTAGTGTGGGGGATACGATAGGGCAATATGACCTTGAACATGCCCTTGTTTGACAACAACATGTTGCTGTGTAGTTATACCCATGACCATTAATTGTCGATTAAGGGTGTTGGAGTGAAAATGCCTGTAAACATCCTTGTCCTAGACTTCCCCACCGCGTCCCAAACCGAGCCTCAAGACAAGTTGATTGATAATTGATGATTAATTGTCGATTATCAATGATTGAGAAGGTTTCTAACTTAGACAGTATATATAAATATATAATAGTATTGTGATGAGTTGTTGACTTGTCCTGTTGGTTATCCCCCGGGCATGACCAGATTAGTGGCGTTGGATTTTAAAATCCTGGGAACCCCCTCCCGCCCCCCTCGATTATTGGTGATTAATTTTCGATTATCGATGATTGATTATCGATGCACGACGTGGTTTCTAGCGTAGACAGTGAATATAAATATATAATAGTAGTGTGATGAGTTGTTGACGCAAACTCTGTCCTGTTGGTTTCCCCCCGGGCATGACCATGCCTGTTGATTGTTAATTAATTGACGAGTTCACATCAATCCGGGATGTAAAGGGGGCACTCCGCTTGGTCGTCTATTTATAAATGTTTGTAGAGTGGATCAAGATGGACAAGTTACAGCAGTTGATAAATATTGTTGACGCCATGCAGACCTTAAATGTGAGTGATCCAATCGTCGACCAAAAGTACTCGGTGGATAGATTAAAAGCGGTCGATACAAAGTTCGGGAGACGCCTAATAGCCTATCTAGATGGTGAGTTTCGTGTATTTTTACCCTGTCGTTTCGGTACTCTAACAGATGAAGATGTGTGCGAGCTTAATAACGAAAAACTTTTATTTACCTGCGCCGGAGTAAAACCCGATTCACCCACCGTTGTGAACTTTGAACGCGTTTAAGAGTCAAGCAGTTGGGTATCGGCAACGTATTGCACAGTAGACCCTACAAATCATCCAGCACGTTTAGAGATCAGTTACACTAACCATGCTTAAAGCCGGCTATATTAATTTAACGTTTGTGGGTCATACTATTGCGGGGTGTGCTTATATGACGGCAGAAAATATTCACAGTGTGGATTTGAGCGATAAACACGTAATCTACACACTAGTGAATCATGACAGAAGTGTACCACAGGATCGAGGCTACATAGAGTTCTGCGACTCTACCTTTCACACGATAAGAGCGACTGAAGTACTACCCTACGAGAGAATCGAAGAGATCTACCTGTGTGATATGGAATGTGCTGTGTACAATTTCTGCAAAGGGGACGTTGTGGCCGTGTTGCCCAGGCCTACAACACCACCCTTCCAACATCCGCCAACACCCGCCAACACCCTTCACGACGCCATCGCCAGAGTACCCATCGCCAGATTCGTCTCTCTAGAGTACTCCAAGACCTAAATAATATTACTGCTTGTAAATTAATTGCTGATTGTCAATAAAAAATAGTAAGAATATTTTGTTGGTAAGATGACTAGTTCACACACGGTATTCAATATCTTGTGATAGTGTACCAGCATTTGCATAGAGTGAGAGTTGAAAATAGCCTAGAATATGTTCAGCCTTTGTCGGTGGAAATGTTTGAGCCCCTAACTCTTCTACCAGGCAGGGATTCGATTTCAACCTCTTCCCCACTGATCCTGACAAACACCTAAATAATATTTAAGGTAAGGTGACAAGTTCACACACGGTATTCAATATCTTGTGATAGTGTACCCGCATTTGCGTGGAGCAAGAGTTGGAAATGCCTAGAATATATTCAGCCTTTGGCGGTGTAAATGTTTGATCCCCTAACTCCGCTACCAGGCATGGATTCGAATTCAACCTCTTCCCCGCTGATCGTGACAAACACCTAAATAATATTGCTGCTTGTAAGGTGACAAGTTCACACACGTAATCTAAGCCACGCGGTATTCTGGAGGGAGAGTTGGAAAATAGTCTCAGCTAGATAGGTCAGTGTTCGAATTCCAACCTATCTAGTTTTAAAAAAATGTCAACAGCTATCTATCTATACGCCTATAAGGTGTATATTTCTAAGCCACACGGTATTCAATAGTATCGGTGTTCAATAATGAGCCCCAGGTATGAGGACGGAAAATGTACACGCATTTTCACAAAGTGTGCGGGGGGCTGACACCTAGAATGGTCATGTACCACAATGGGAATCAAACCCGCATCGGCAGTGACGCCTTAGACTACGCTACCAGTGATGCAGGTTAATTTACAAGTGTTATATTTGTTGACCGCAGGTAAAGTAGCTATATGCTCTTAAGGTAAGGTGTCAAGTTCGTACACGTAAGTGTACCCGCAGGGAGAATACAGAAAACCTACCGGCGCTGAGGAAGTAATCTATGGCGTGGATTTGTACTCACAGAGACTCCCCCCAGTGGTTTGTATCTCTGGAAGTGAATTACGATTAATAAACACTCTTCTCTAGATATTTATGGTCCTGTCTAGGGTTTGAACCCTGCGGCCATCGAGAAAGCTTTAAAACATTTGGTCAGGGGTCCCGTGGTGGGCCCCACTATAGACCGATTTGAGCGATCAATATTAACGTAACTAGGATATGAACAGTTTATTGTGCTTAGCCCAAGAAACTCGATGTTGACCATGCGACAAAACTATATCAGGAATAACATTGGCAACAAGAGTTACTAACTCCTAAGTGTCCAAGAAACACTACGCCAAAGAATATAAACTCTGTTACCTACTACACTGTTCAGCGCACCTTATGATATCTGGCGTTTATCTGAGAGAATCTAGGTTTGACTCTGGAGCACAGAACAGAGCACACGAGTCAGTTACAGGTGGTAGATGGTGGTGGTTCTAATCCCTGTGACGGATAAAGTCGACAAACGCCTGATGATGTCCCCCGGGCATGTTGATTGCTAATTGATGATTGATGATTTAAATAAATAGCCTGGAATATGTTCAGCTTTTGGCGGTGGAAATGTTTGAACCCCGATCTCCGCCAACCAGGAAGGTGTTTAATATTTTAATGTTACGCAATACAAAAGAAGTGGAGTTAGACTATACTAATGTTTTATAATAACCATAGTCACATGCTCCTCTCAGAACTGTTGATTGCACCATTTGTTCACCTAAGCCACACTGTATTCTGGAGGGAGAGATGGAAAATAGCCTCAGCTTGATAGGCCAATGTTCGAACTCCAACCTATCTAGTTCTTTTAAATTTGTCATCAGCTATCTATCTATATGACTATAAGGTGTCTATTTCACCTAAACAGATGCATGATAAGCCACAATATCTTGTGATAGCGTACCCGCATCTGCATGGAGGGAGAGTTGGTGTTCAAACAATCATACAGGCAGTGCCCTGCTTAGGTACTGTGAAACTTCCCTAGAATATGTTGGAGATGGAAACATTGCTATCCATAATGTTTGAGACGGAGCAGGAGAGAGAGAGGGTGTAGACGTTAAAATACAAACATAACAGGTTTTTTACAATATTTATTTAAAATCATTGAATATTTACATAGTGGCCTCTATACTAAAGATGATTTGATATGTACAATAAAATAAATATTTGACAAGAAACAAATTTTCAGGTAGGTGGAGGATGGTACTGGCAGCTAAAAAAAAATCCCGGTTGCATAAAATAAATCTTTGAAAAATGGTATGTCGGTGGAACTGTCTAGAGTGAAAGGTGATTATTCAGCCCGTCTATATGATCACCTTTTAGTCGTGGTGAGTGCGTTTACAAGGACTCTGATACCCAAACGGCAAAGTGTTATAATCATCAATTATCCGATGTTTGGTGTACACCGGCCGGTAGACTTTACTCTGCGAAACGGTACATACAGTCGCCAGACCTTTTCTTAAGATCTTGTGCGGTATCTGTGTGTACCTTTCCGCGGCCTGTTCGGTGACCATCGCTTTCAAAACGTCAAAATTAACGTCGTTCTGGTTGCCGTAGTTTATGGTGATCCCACGAACCTTGCACACCGTTTTTGTTTTGGCAGTATTGCCACCAACACAAACTCGGTACGCGTAATTCTTGGGACCGCCAGATACAAAGGCGCTAATGTAGCTTCCCGGACCGTAATTCTGAAGTTCGTCGGTGAGGTCACATAAAAAGTCTCTGATCGGTGGACTCCAATCACCGGGGCGTTCCGTTAATAGAACGCTATCAGTATCGTGATACAAAACGCGGTCCCCCAATTGTTCAAGGATGCTGTACAGGTGCCACCTAGCCATAGCAGTCGTGTAGCACGCTACCACCACACTCGTGTTAGGGTTAGCGCGCAACGCGTCACGCGCATTCTTGTAATTGAGGAACATCGATGACGCTGTCCACGGTGATGTACGGATCCGTCAGGTACTTGTGGATGCCCTTACAGTCGTTGACAAAGGCTACGTGTGGTAAATCGGGTCTTTGCCCAAACTTTCCCCATAACGAATTTTAAAATAGTTTTGCCAGGGTGCGGAGACCGGGGTTTTTACAAACGGAGCCGAAATCGAGTTTTACCCCCTCCCTTTCCTCATAATTTTGAATATATGCTAACTTTTCCTCTTTTGAGGTGCACCACTCTGGCCATCCGCTGGCTTCTTGTTGGATTTTCAAAAAAGTATCAATGTACCCGTGAAACAGACCGCCAGAACGTGTCTGACGATCGTAAACAGATACATTGTACTCCCACACTTCGTGTACTTCTTCAACGGTGTAGCCTTTCTCAACGGCTTTCCGGATCTCGTCAATCACCCAGACGCCTGTCAACCAGCGATCTTTTTTGTCGTTGTGCCGACACGCGCCTTGGTTTTTCTCCTCCCCGCGTTTCCTGCACAAGTGGAACATTAACTCGTCATGCATCCGTGTAAGCAATACGGGCATGAATAAATCAGGCGGAGGCGTCACTGTAACTTTGGCTATGCCTTCTACTTTATCTATAGGCGGGCAATTTGGCTCCAAGTGAATTTTGTGGTGGCCGACGGGGTATTTTTTGTACTTGCAAACGTAAGGATACAACGAACACATCCAAGTACTTGAGCTTCTCAAGGTCTGCTTCGTGGAAGAGTTTAATGCAGTTTGTATGCCCTCCAAAGAATGCATCCCTGGGTTTGATGGGCTCCTTGGTATACACCTCGTGCCGGAAAACAAATTGCTTCAAGCCCTTGTATGTGCATTTCATTGCATTAAACGTACACTCCCACATCTCTACGACCATGTAGCCGGCGTTAAATTTTTCCAAACAAGCCATGGTCGCTTCATAGCGCGTCTCCATGGTCTCTTGGCGGCTGTTTTTGATAGGGGTGGTCCTGTAAGGGTAGCAGAGAGGGCACCTGTGCCAATAACAGCCCCAGAACTGAAATACGGTGGTGATATCTCCAGCTTTAACAACGCCATCTACAGGTCGCCCTAACACATATTCCTCACGGCCGTTACCCGCATGAAGGATAGAGACACTGCGTTGATGGGCCTCCCAGCAGAGCCATTGTACAGGGACGTAAGACTGTTGCTCTGCGAAACGGTAGCCACCGTTAGGGATAATACCTACAGTATTCTCCTTAAGATGACTTCGGCAGTAAACCAACATGGCCGCTCCGGATATCGTACACGCCTCTTTGAAGGGAACCATCTTTGCTTTCTCCATGAGCATGTCTCTAAACTTCAGGCAGGCCTTCCGCAGGATCTTTACGTCTTTCACACAATACAGCTCCAGCTCGCGTTTAAAATCAAAGACATAATTTTCTTTGACCAACGCATCATACCATTTCTCAAAGTGCTCCTTTCCCTCGGCAGGCATATCACCGACGCCGTAGTCCTCCTTTGGCGGCAAAGGAACCCTATACCCCGCGTTTTCTTTTTTATTGAAAAAATGGGGAAAATTTCCCTTGGCCAAAGACTCGTCCAAGACGAAAGTTTTTGGCAAATTTGGACAACGACATGGGGAGAAAGTTCAGCGAGTCAATAAAGTGGAGCGGGCCGTAACGCATGGACATGATTTTCCCACCATTCATTATTAAATCTGGAGTACATTTTTTCACCTACATCATGTATTTTAAAATAAAATTCCCATCATAGGCTTTTGCATAGTGGCCTAGGAGGGTGATATCTTTAAATTTTGACGCTTTAATCTGCTCAAGAAATCCAAAAAATTGAGCCATTGTGGTATCACCCCTGAATATGCGAGTCCTATCGCCCCCGCATTCAGCGCAATGATGATCATTTGCATCTATATGTACGCAGGCCTTGCATCACGTTTGCACGACACATAGGTTAGGTTCATGCAAGTACGTGGCGGGCGCACCTTGAAGAAGCGTTTCTTGTCTGCATTCAAAATCATAAAATACAAACATGAAATTACTCTTTTCCAGAGTCGGCTTGGATGGGGCCTTTTTCATATAACAGAAATGGCCAAAAGGACGATGGGTCTCGCATACTCTACAAAATGTTTCATAACACCTGTGTGAATATTCTGCTCTTTCTAAACTAAAAAATTGCCCGCATACCTCGCAAACCTTTTTGACATCACAGACCGACATGTGACCTCTGCAAAAACCGGGACGTTTATAGTTATTAAAAGACATCTGGTTTTTGAACCAACGCCCGCAGTCTTTACAGGCCACAGATAGGCCTCCACTACAAACCGCTTTAGCGTAGCACTTTTTGCACGCGGATTCACATTTGTACTTGTTCTTTGTGTTGAATGCCACACGGCACTCGCGGCAAAAGTACCCACACTTAAATGCGGCTGTCAAGGATGGTATGACATCAAAATGGTTTTGCTTTTCGTCGCGAAAATACAAATCAAGGTAGCCCTTAAAGGACGGTTTGGGAGGGGTAGGTCCCTCATATAGGACTTGCCTCCCCCAACTTTCCCTGAACACCGTGATTTTATATTCGGCGAGGTATGTTTGAAATTGTTTCAGCTCAGTTAGCCCACCACCTTTCAAAAGATTCACACCGGCATCACGGCATAAATCTTCTGCTTTGTGTTTTTGAATATTGCGGCCTTTCTTTATGTGGCTAAAGGTGTTCACGTCCATGCCTCCTGGTTCTCTTTTAACGTCACATATAGCCTTGGAGACGACCAATGCACGGGCAAGGCAAAGTGTATCGTCGCCATTTTGAATCGTAATGATTCCTTTATTATTACGGCTAATGTGCTAGCGGGGGAGAGTTTATCACAATAACTTCTACCACTCCAGCGAGGCTCCTTAAAATGGCTAAGTTTAACGTCCAGTGGTGCCGTACTCAAAAACAAACTATTACTCTGCAACCCACGACTTACGTTATCGAGCACGGCTCGAGCGTCTAGCTGGTCTGCTCAACTAAATGAGACATATACAGGGTTCAACGTCGAGTCCGTACTGTTCAAATGTAATCCGACGTGGTCGTAGGCACTGACACCGTGGTCCTGCAGCCGATTGAGCTAAATAGTAATTTGTTCTTCAAGTCAGCTTAATGCGTCACAATCGCTCTCCGGAGCACCAAGATATACGGTAACTTCTCTACCGGTATAAAAGAAATGCCTCAATTGTTTTGTTCTCTCCTCTACGAGTCGGAGAGGGATGCCTTGGGGCAACGCTCCCCCTACCTGATTTACAGGGTCACTACTTGTTGCCGAAGACGTGCCGGCCACTGGTTGCGGGAGGATCCCCGTCTGCCTCGGAGCTCAAACACCGTCTCCCTGGCGCGGAGGCGATGCGGCTGCGATGGGTATTGGTGTGCCACCATTTTCAACATCCATTTCAACTATAGCACATGTCAAAGTAAACACTGTTCCAAACATACGCGTTAAATTGATACCACCAAATATAACATGTGTGTAACAAATACACTTGATCCATAGAACATGTACAAAATACAGCCCCGGGCAGTTATTTTATCACTATGAAAGGTTAGATCCACATTTTCACCTATGTCTGGGAATCGAACCCGGGATACTCACAACCCTCCCTGACTTGACGTACGAATACGGGATTCTGGCAGAAATTTTCTGTTTTGCAGATCACATGGCTTGACGTATGAATATATGACTCTGACTGTTTGGAATATTAGCTGTATATCATATGATTTGACTATGATAAATATTCATCAAGTTGTTAAAGAAAGCCTTACAATAATTTATTTATTATTATTTGTAAACTCTCCTATAATTATTTTGAATTTACTGAATATTACAGTAACTTACTTATTGTTTGTAAACTCTCCTAGAATTATTTGTATTGCATATCACATGTCTTGGCGCATTCCATGAAAGGTTAAACCAGCATTATCGCTTATGCCAGGTAATCGAAGCCGGGACTCCCCCAATGGCTCAGTAGGGTTTTTAAGCGTATAAATCGAACGGGTAGTAAGACGTGGCGCTAAAGTAGGTAGGATTTTTCTCTCTTTTTTATTAATCGGTTAAAGCTAAAATATAGTTTCCCCTGTTATTTATAATGCATATATATATTTTTTCCCCTGCTCTAAATTGTATGCAAACGCCATCAGTTATTCCGAAAGTGAACATGATTACAACACATGACATCCTTCTCGAAACGAACAGCTGACAAGAGATTTAGGTATGCTGGCGAAATAACGGTGATTTGGGAGAAAGAGAGCGCACATAAACTAGTGGCTATAGTATATATTCCATTCGCGATAGGTTTTTACTTGGATGACAGTTCGAAAATCATATTTTTTTAAGTTTTGGGTTGCCAACACTTGTAAAAGATTACAGTTTTGCTATATATGTAAAGATCTTTAATTACCTGTTATATATTACATTTAAAATAACATAAATTTAAGTTTTCTCATACTATTTCAATTTTTTAAATAATTTATTTTTATCCTACTCGAAACAATATTTTAAACATAATTAAAAGTACTTATTTTTCATTTTGGAACGTTATTGATTATGTTTAATATAGTGCACACATCAATACCTTTTAATACAGGCATCGTATTAACTTGGAAAAGATAAAATTGCTGTCATTTTTTTACATACAATAAATGATTTTATGATTATTTTATTGTATTTTGAAATATTGTCATCAACTGCGTGTCTGCATCGTTGTAAAAAAACTTGTTTACCGTCATGTTCAACCATATGGTTTAAATTCGTCAGTCACCATTTTGAGGCTATGTTCGTTAGAAGTTTTTTTGTGAAAGTGGTGTGAATATTTTTGTAAGTGGAATAAAACNGGAACGTCATTGATTATGTTTAATATAGTGCAGGCATCGTATTTACTTGGAAAAGAGAAAATTCTTGTAATTTTTTTTACATACAATAAATGATTTTATGATTATTTTATCATATTTAACTGAATAAAATATTGTAAAAAACTTGTTTACCGTTATGTTCAATCATATGGTTTAGATTCGTCGGTCGCCATTTTGAAGCTATGTTCATTAGAAGTTGTTGTTTTTGTGAAAGTGGTGAGATTATTTTTTAAGTGAAATAAAACTATAAATAAATTGTGTGTCCATCCTCAAACATTGGCCTAAATTACCGTGGTTAACTGTCACATTAATATATTACAGTCATTCAAAGGGATAGATGTCAGCTGTTGGCGTAGTGATATATTAGGGACTACTTCTACTAACATTTCAAGCTGTCGTCCAGGTAAACTTAACTCATGAATGAATTATAGTTAACTGTCTATCTCGTCCAATTCACCCCAAACATCATGGGGGGCGAATTTTCACCTATGCCTGGGAATCGAACCCGAGATCCTTCACAACCCTCCCTGACTTGACGTATGAATACGGGATTCTAACTATTTATCAAACCAACATTTTTGACCGCATAGGGAATCGAACCCAGTACAATCGAACAGCCCACCACAAACCCCAACGCTGGCTGATAATTTACCAAACCAACATTTTTTTGACAGCGTCGGGAATTGAATCCGGTACAAGCGAACAGGCAGCTATAAACTCTGCCCACTGTTTTTAATTTACCAAACCAACATTTTGACCACGTCGGGAATTGAACCTTGTACAAGCGAACTACCAAACCAACATTTTTTTTGACAGCGTCGGGAATTGAACCCGATACAAGCGAACAGTCAGCCATTAACTCTATCCTCTGGTTTTAATTTACCAAACTAACATTTTGACCACGTCGTGAATTGAACCCGGTACAAGTGACCAATCAACCACAAACCCTGACGCTGATTGATAATTAATCACATCGGGAATTGAACCCAGTACAAGCGACCCATCAACCACATACCCTGACGCTGATTGATAATTAACCATATCGAGAATTGAACCCGGTACCAATAGAAATGCTATCGAACGATTTAAGCTTACATTGCAAGCGACAATCATATTTTTCTCTCTGTAGCGAAAATAAGCTGTCTATACTCACATAAGAGGTGATCTAACAGCTCGAGTTCGGCCAAAACATCGTTATACACCTCAGGGATGACGGCCGTGACGACTGCTTGAGACCCTAGAGGCGCCGGCACACCATCCTAGGTCTCCGGAGGACATATTAGGCGATCTAACAGCTCGAGTTCGGCCAAAAATATCGTTATATCCCCCGACGGCCGAGACGCCGGCTTGAGACCCGAACGAGTCGTCAATCTCCGGGGGCTGCGCTCGCACACCACCAGATGACCCCTCGGCCTCCGGGGGCGGTGGCACGTCTTCCCTCATCCTAAAAATCTGAAATTAAATAAGTACATATTAACTGCTATCACGGTGGGGGTAAAAAATAAACACTGCCAAAATATATCACGGGCCTCTGATTACCCATGGACCAGTCGTTTTCTGCCAAGCAAACCCCTTCCTCTGTAAATAGTGCCAAAGGGTCCGTACTATCGGGCACTACCGGTTGAATCATGGCTGCAGGCGCCAAGGGTGCCTCTTCTAAAATAGAGCAAATACCTCTGTACAGCAAAGATGTAATAAGTAAATTAGTTACCATTAAAAACATACAAAGCACTTTAAAACATATCTGAATTTAGCCAATTTTCCTGCGCATCAAAACTCATCTTGATTTTTTTTTGTTGCAAACACAAATTAAAATGACCGACTGTAATGATTTCGAGACCTATTTAAAGTCACTTACACTAATAACATGTCTGTGGCGAGAGGGGATTTCGTAACACTCTCAGCGTTTGGGGGAGGGAGAGGGACTCGAGCAGGAGGAGGGGGTCCACACAAATGAGGGCTCGAAGGCGCGGTACTTGATTGGTTCTAATCCCGTCAACCTGAAAAGTCGACAAACGCTAATTGCGGGTACATTAGCTGTGCTAGTGACAATTGAATTTAAATAAATTAGAGTTAGACATATAGTCAAAATTGTCTGTA
>CABFOW010006259.1:6488-33877 GCA_902141385.1 Timema californicum | reverse complement strand
GACTGGCTGACAAACAGCATCTCTATCTCACTTCTCTCCTTATCTCTACTCTGTTGGTCTCTCCATCATTCAGCCTCACCTTAACTCGCTGTCCCGGGTACAGATTTGCAATCAGCCTTCACTTTTCATAAGAAGGGCATGTTTGAAAATACTAATTTTGTTTTGTTTACATTGGTAACATTTTACTAATACATAATATATTAAAAGTAACAACTGCAGATAACATTATTGACATATTAATACTTGAAAGTAAATCTAAAATTAAGCGTTGAAAAGAAGATAGAAGGGTCAGTTTTTAACTTAAAATAGCCGTTTGGTGTCATTTTTCCTTTGAAATTAAATCTAGTAACTTTTCTGCCAGATAAACACACTTCTTGTGAAAATTGAACGTACCCAAAGTTGCTGCTAATCAGTACCAACATTGGAAATCAAAAGGCACTAGGATGACTGTACCTCCATATATTTGATCTCTTCAGGGCCTGGATCTATCCTACAATGATCTGCAACGCCTGGACGCACGCCTGCTCGCTAACCTGCCCTCGCTGAGACGTCTGGACGTGAGCGGGAATGTCCTCTCCATGGTGGACCCGGCCACCTTCCTGCCCACCCCCGCCCTGGAGCACGTGAACCTGTCGGGGAACGCCCTGACCTCGTTCCATCCGGCCACCTTCAGACATCTGCTCAACCTGTACGAGCTGGACCTGGGCTGGAACAGGATGAGGGAGATCGTGCCAGGACTGCCCAGGGGTATCGAGTACCTCCACATGGCTAGAAACCAGGTGAGGAAGATAGAGTACCTCCACATGGCTAGAAACCAGGTGAGGAAGATAGAGTACCTTCACATGGCTCGGAACCAGGTGAGATAGAGTGCCTTCACATGGCTCGGAACCAGGCGAGATAGAGTGCCTTTCACATGGCTCTAAATCAGGTGAGATAGAGTGCCTTCACATGGCTCGGAACCAGACGAGATAGAGTACCTTCACATGGCTCTAAATCAGGTGAGATAGAGTGCCTTCACATGGCTCGGAACCAGGTGAGATAGAGTACCTTCACATGGCTCTAAATCAGGTGAGATAGAGTGTCCTTCACATGGCTCAGAACCAGGTGAGATAGAGTGCCTTCACATGGCTCGGAACCAGGTGAGATAGAGTACCTTCACATGTCCTAGCAGGGCGACTCGTGGGTTGTTTCAAAGACAAGTAAGGCTTGACGGAACTTTAGTTGGTAAACTGTTCCTTTCACAATCCATTTGACCAACCACATACATAATAATGTAACGAACAAGTGTATATTTTATGGAATTCAAAGGACAAGTTTGTTACTGGATGGAGGGAAACAATTTACTAGTACAGTCCTGGCAACAACCCAGCACCCGGTATATGTGTCCCAGGAACAATTGAAGGATACTCCACGTTTCATTAAATCAACTGATTAGTTATCTTGTAGCTCTGTTGACTGCAGTCCAAACCACAGCACCCAGTCCTCCCAAATGATGCACACCAAACTATCTGTGCCGCTATTTTAGGTGACGTCACTGCCCCACTCCCCGTCCCCGGACCTGATCCTGCCGTCCCTGAAACTGCTAGACCTCACGGACAACGGGATCCACCACATCCCCCCGAGGACCTTCGAGGCCCTCGCCCAGCTCAAATGGTTGCGGCTCGGGGGCAACAGTCTGCAGAACCTGGAGGACGACTCCTTCAACGGGCTCACACGATTGGAGGAGCTGGACCTCCACGAGAACAGGTGGGTGGAGGGTTGTCAGCACGAGGGACCTTCACGAGAACAGGTGGGTGGAGGATTGTCAGCACCAGGGACCTCCACGAGAACAGGTGGGTGGAGGGTTGTCAGCACCAAGGACCTTCACGACAACAGGTGGGTGGAGGGTTGTCAGCACCAGGGACCTTCACGTGAACAGGTGGCTGGAGGGTTGTCGGCACCAGGGACCTTCACGAGAACAGGTGGGTGGAGGGTTGTCAGCACCAGGGACCTTCACGAGAACAGGTGGGTGGAGGGTTGTTAGCACCAGGGACCTTCACGACAACAGGTGGGTGGAGGGTTGTAAGCACGAGGGACCTTCACGAGAACAGGTGGGTGGAGGGTTGTTAGCACCAGGGAGCTCCACGAGAACAGGTGGGTGGAGGGTTGTCAGCACCAGGGACCTTCACGAGAACAGGTGGGTGGAGGGTTGTCAGTACCAGGTCCCTCCATGAGAACAGGTTGGTGGAGGGTTGTCAGCACCAGGGACCTTCACGAGAACAGGTGGGTGGGCATGATGAATAATCACTTCATGTGCAGCCAGCTAGAATAGAACCCTGACCTAGAGGTTCAGAATCAGAAGTAACCCCCAACAAACGCGGTGGCATGGATAATGTCTGTTTTGTTCGTAGATCATTGAATATTATCTGTGCGCAGGATCGTGGCTGCGCAGCAGCGCAGTCTGACGGAGCTACGCCACCTGAAGCTGCTGGACCTCCGCGGCAACAGACTGGAGCGACTGGGGGCGGAGCTCCTTAGGGGCGCCGGGCTACTCCAGAGACTTGACCTGAGCAGCAATCAGCTTGCCTCCGTCGACCCCACGGCCTTCGACACCAACAGGTGGGGCTGGTTGCGTGCACGTGCAGGGGCCACTGAGATGGCATTGCTCGGGAGACTGTCATAACAGTGTCATACATTCCTAAAATAAACAAAATGGCTTATATTTAGTGAGGTAGCAGTCTGACCTTGACTGATTACACTATGGCCCTATCTTACAAGCTACATCATAGTGGAACCAAGCAAGGTAGCAGTCTTACCTTGACTGATTACACTATGGCCCTATCTTATAAGCTACATCATAGTGGAACCAAGCAAGGTAGCAGTCTTACCTTGACTGATTACACTATGACCCTATCTAATAAGCTACACCATAGTGGAACCAAGCAAGGTAGCAGTCTTACCTTGACTGATTACACTATGGCCCTATCGTATAGCTACACCATAGTGGAACCGAGAGAGGTAAGCTGTTAACCTTTCAGATAAATGGTATATTTTGTGCATCCAAAACTAACCAAGTTCCCCAAGAGATCTTGCGGCTCCTTTAGGGCGCTCGTACCTTGTAGAAGCTAAGCCCCCCTGAAAACCACATGACCCCAATCTGTGTCCCAGGGAGCTGGTGGAGCTAGACGCCTCCCACAACGCCTTGGCCGAAGTCCCAGAGGCACTACGAGGTCTTTCCAACCTGAAGACGCTCGACCTGAGTCACAACAGGGTGCAGGAGCTGGGTTCCGCCGCGCTCAGTGGGATGACGTCGCTGTCCGAGCTGCGCATGAGCAGGAACAGACTGCGAGGACTGGATGAGGGCACGTTCAGTGGTCTACCTCACCTCACCTTGCTGGACCTCGACAGCAACGAACTGGAGACCATGGCGAGCAGTGCTGTCAAGTCACTGCCAGATCTCAAGGCCATCAGGTCAGTCGTCATTACACTTTTACACCTCACTACCCGCTTCTGTGGTTGCGTGGTCTAAGGTGTCACTTTCACAATGGACCGGACTGTCGATGACAAGAAATCAAAGTTTTAATCCCAGTCGGGCGTTTTGATGGTAGTTTTATCCTAAATAGTTTCCCACTATTGCTTCCCACACAAATGTGGGTACATTTACCCTAAATTCAACCTTCCTCATCCTCAACACATTAGCTTAATTACTAAATTTGCGTATAACCTGAGCGGTTAGTAAGATAAATTACAGTAGCCCCATGACTTCTTTGGTGCTGACTGACAGCTTTGAAAAGTTACCAGACCAAATTATGTATCCCTACGCCGAACCATATGATCTGCAAAAACATATGTTTAGCAGCTGTCACTTCTGACGGTCAAAATTTAGATATATACCTAAATGTTGACTGTCAGAAGTCAGCTGTGAACTGTCAGTCAGCACCAAAGAAGCCATAGGGCTACTGTATATAAAATATTTTAACAAATAAAAATGTTTTATAATAATTGTGTTTTCGCGATTGAACTGATATCACTGTTTACGACCAGAGCATTTTCACACGCCTGGCATCATGGCTGGTTACGAGTGTTTAGGACCGAGACGGTACCAAGCCAAGGTTTGGTAACACTTTCCTTGAACAAACTAAATAGCCTGGCTTAAACCAGTCAGCTTGAGATCTGTGGGTCAGTTTCAAAACGGAATGACCCCTTATGTTGTATCCAAACAGGTATAGCTTTGTAGTGAATGGATTTTAACAGTTATATGAAAATAAAATGGACAGCAACTGGCAATATATTGAAATATATGACAATAGGAAATGTTTATTTCTTATAAGTAAAAACAAAAGATAAAGAGTGTTAGAAAGTATCGATTAACACAGCTTGTTTTTCTTATTCTTTTGTTGATTTTTAAAAACTATTATTGAGTAATCATAGTTATATATTATTGTTTGTGAAAGATACTTTAAAAAAAGGTTATTTATTAATAATAAAATTAGACATACATAATTTATGTTTTCTGCAGGTTAATTGTGGTAGTATAAGTTTAGTTTGGTATGATGTAAACACTAGGCACATCAAATAAACACCATTCTATCTAATAATCAAATCAAAAAGGGCATTTTCAGTACATGTAGAGTAGGCATACATAAATTAACCTGCCAGCTGTTATATCAACTGTACCTCAACCACTATTTCTGTTTACAAAACACAATTAAAATCATTTTTGTGCTCCACTTCATTCAGAACCACTCAATACAAAGACGTAATCAAATAAATTGCAAAAAAACTTGCCTAATGTTTAAAGATTGATATAATAGACACCAAGAAAACATGTCGAAGAAAAGAAAATGTTGAGATCACAAAAAAACATTTAGACATGAAATAAGAGAATATTTCTCAATTTTTTACCCATTTTTACTAATCACAAATAATTATCAAGTGACACCGAAAAACAAATGCAGTTGAATCTTTCCATACTATGCAAGCGTAGATGGCACTTTTCATAAAAGAAAGTTTATACCAAATAAAAATAATATTTCTTCAATAGATATGTTTGGTATAATTTACTGCTGTCGATCTCTTCTTACAGACAATGGACTTCATGTATAGTTGAGTTATTCTTACAAACATGGACATAATGCTTTGCAACAATCTAAAACACCTGGTTATCGATATTCAGTAGACTCTTGATTAATAAAGGGAGGTAGGGGAAAAAACTTGGCTCGGATTAATATAAAAAACTCGGATAAACCCAGTGATGCGCGTGTCTAAAGTAAACACTGAATAAGTACTCCCTAATAACATACAATCATTATTTTTTTGTTATGAGCAGATGATATGTGATATGATATGGTGATGATATGTTTACAATTTCACCAGTTTTATTTTCAGTTAATTATGCACAGTCAAATGCAAAATTATGTTTACATTTCATGTTAAATCTCTCATCCACACGTTGTACTGGCCTATACATTGTCAGGCAGTTTTGATTGAAATTTTATTGAATATATTAAAAATTAGTGCCTCGGTTAATCCGCTGCCTGGATAATGTAACCCTAGATAATTGAATCCACTTTATTTAACTTTCTAGTGGATAAACTAGATTATTGTTATGATGGACACTTTATTATTTTGTTCTTCTGTGAAACAAATCTACATGAAATTAGTATGGCACACACACTTTTTATTTAACAAAATATTTCAAATTATTTCCCAACAATAGACGCAGCTATCTGCTTGTATCTCACTTTGACAGCAATCGGTTTTTTAACTTTATTGGGTCTCCCAAGCTGATCTTACACAGAAAAAGGAAAGCTGAAGTTATTTCAAGTCGTGCCGAGGCTGAAATCTTGTGATTGGTTAAGAGCTCGTCAACTGATATGTTTCTGCTGTGTTACTCTTCAGAGGCGAATGTAAGAGACAGTGAGACGCGGTGGAGGGACTAAACGGGACAATGCAATCTGACCTGGCCGGTGTATGACCCCACAACCTCCTGTTGCAGGTTGGGTCACAATCGTCTGAACAGTGTCCCCGAGTCCGCCTTCTCGGACCTGCCCGAGCTTCAGAGCGCGGAGCTCCAGGAGAACGGCATCACGCACCTGGCGGCCGGGGCGTTCAGTGGGGTCCCCCAGCTGCTGCTCCTCAACCTGAGCCACAACCACCTCTCGGGACTGGGGGATGCCGGACTCCAAGGACTGCAGTCTCTCGAGGTGCTCGACCTCAGTCACAATCGAGTGGGGAAGGTCGCAGGAGACAGTCTTCATGGCATGGAGTGGCTGGTGGAGCTCAAGGTTAGTCGGGAAACCTCGGGGTTTGACTCCTGGTGAGGGTCGAACATGGAGTCCGTGTGGGGCAGAGGCGTAACTAGGGTTGACATTTGGTGCCCAGGGCTAGTTAAAAAAAATGGCACCCTTTGAACACTGTTCTTTAAATTAATTTTTACTTAATTCTTATATCGGTTCTCAAGCTAGTTACAGGTTTTAATACCAGTTACAAAATAATAAAAACAAAATATGCTATTGTTAAAAAAAATTAAACTTAAATTGTTGCTATTATTTCTAATGAATTTGGCACCCAGGGCAAGTTTCCCACCTGCCTCACCTTAGGTACGCCACTGATTTACTTGAGAATTAACCTGAGTTCACTAAATGTGTTGTCACATTAAGTTAGCATGTAAAAAACTTCCTACATTAGATAATTTATAACAAACTGTAATAATATTATTTATCCTCCTATTTTCTAAATGTAAACTAACCTTTTTTTTTATATATATAAACTAATTTTCAGATTTCTCCGGGTACTGCGTCAGTTATTGAAACATTAGTCTCAATTCATAAAATATTTTTATTATCACCGCGTCTTACTACCCGTTCGGGTTGTACGCACTTACGCTAATGTGTAATGGTAGGGTGATTGTGAGATGAATTGGAGGACCTACAGTTTAACGTGGGATGCGAACCACGGTGGAGCCTGCCTGGCATTCCCCACATTCACAAGATGTCTTGTCAGAGGTGAAGGAAGGGTTTGGTAATCAGATAAATCTGTGCCGGGACCGAGGATTGAACCCCAGCCGCCAGCACAGAAGTCTGACACCTTAACCGCCAGGTCACCTTCATAAAATAAAAAATCCTTCAAAACAAGTTCATCGTTTATTTTTGTCGCAAGATGCTCTGATAGACAAGCATGTGTGTCACTTTCCAAGAATCCTTCTTGCATTTTTTTTATGTCTCGAAAGGAGTTATCATATGTAAAGTCAGCGTATTTATGCTCCCTTGATTGTTAAAGTCTCTTAGCCTTTCATGGTACGAGAAAGATGGAAAACTTGATCACAGTGTTGCCAACTCTGCGATTTAATATTGTGATATCACTCTTAAAGTTATATCCTAGGGCTCTGGTATAACATATTATCCATTAAATATTTTATCATGTTTCACTACCTGATCAGGTTGTTTACACATTAATTACTAATCCTTCTAATTGCCTATATAAAAATGAGTTGGTGTCTGTCACAAAAAAAAACATTATACAAATCATGTTGTTTGCCATGGACGCAATTCAGATACCCACATAACATATAGGCTAATATAAAGATAATTCCACCATTTTGTTTCAATATGGCGACTAGGAAACACTACTTTTTGACCTTTTTTTTTCTCAGCTTCTGCTAACCTGATTTTTATTTGGAACAAGTTTTAAAGGTTCCTAGATATAGATCAGACATGGCAGCCATCTTGAAAGAAAATGGCGGCCATTGAACACAACTCTTTATACCTTCCAGGGGTCTAGCTCCTCAACTATGGAATGCCTGACAGTAGTAAGCCAGGTCGCTACCAGTAATAATGATATTGGTTTTGTTACTACATTTAACAGTTGTTTGTCTGTTTTCTGTAAAAAAAAATCCATTTACTGCTTTGACATTTAATATGTTTTATAAACCATATAATGTACAACGAAGAAAGTGTAAATAGAATGTATTTAAAAAATAAGCAGACAGATAAATGTTGCCAAGACTTAATGATTTAGAATCTTAATTTAAAGTCCTACTCCCTCGCCTCTCCCCCAATACAAGAGACTTAGATTTGAATCCCAGTGAAGTATAATTTAACTACTCCCTAACCACCGCGCCAAACCCAAATTTGTGGTTATCTTTCTGTCCAGATGGATAACAACCACATCTGCGGCATCCAAGGTTCACCCTTCAACGGTATGCCGCGCCTGCGGGTTCTGAGTATGCGCAACAACAAGATGAAGTCGCTGAGCGAGCCTGCGTTCCAGCGTCTGCGCAGTAACATCGCGGTGCTGGACGTGGAAGGAAACCCCTTGTCGTGCTCGTGCCAAATGATGTGGTTCCAGGCGTGGCTCAGGGAGGCCTCCACTCAGGGTCCTCGCTGCGCTGACGGGTCACTACTCAAGGAGGTGCGACTGTCGCGACAGGAGTGCGAGGCCAGGAAGGAGGAGGCGACGGTGGCCGCCCCTGAATGCGAGGGGGAGGTTGCAGGGGCTCCAGGTGGGTACACACATACTCACACCAGGGATAGGATGCTTTCATTATGTCAAAAAAATGTTTTATTTGTTAAATAATACTACCCAACAGAGGTGTGTGAAGCTTCAAAACTTTAACTTGGCCTTGATTGTTTTTCAGTATCTCTTAACACAAATTCAGATACATTTCCTCAAAATTCAATCTTCCACATACCTTACTCACTAACATATGAGTAATTAGTACATATGTGTATAAGGTGGTAAAATGCTGTGATAAGTCAATGAGTGTGGATAACACATACACTTTGGTAATGGTCTGTAACAAAGAAAACCAGTTTTTGACATTCAGTGTAAACATCCTATGGCCCTGTTGATTAAATATACCATGTTCACCCGGTTAATCACCTTCTCATTAAACATTTAATAAAATACCATTTTAGAGGAAGTCCTCACATGCTAATAGGGCCCCTACATGATCAGTCAGTCTTGCAAGTGATGCAAGAGACAGACAGTAATACTGACAGTGTGCACGTGTTCATTAGTATTTCCATCAGTCTCGGTAACAAACAGACCGCACACGCCATTTTGTTACTATCCATGTTGTTGTACGTTGCGCACGCAGGAGCTGAGACTGATAAAAATAATAACGCGAAGACTGATCGTGTACGGTTTCGTTGTAAATACTGATGATTGATAGTGTGGGAACTCTATTAGAATTTGAAACCTTTTAGAATGAATATGCTCATGCTCTCAATCCGATAACGCTGCCTGTGACTCGTATCGGCGGGCGCTCAGGCTAATTCTCGAGCTCCTCTATCCAGATTCGACAGTGAAGGAGTGTCAAGTTTTAAATCCCCGCTAGATGTACCGAGGGTGTTTTTCCTTACTAACTGGTTTCCCCTTCTCCCATTGTGTAAGTGCAAGTACATTTCTTATAAAATCCATCCGGTCCAGGGAGGGTGAGACGCGAGGCAAGAATATAAAAAGTTGCCTGTGGTGGTGAAAGCTATTTGTTTATAAAATGTATCTTAAGTGGACAAATATTTTATTTCCCTCCTCTCTACTCCAGTATATTTTAGCCAGATATGTTCGCTGGCTTTACCTCTACTCTTAACCATAAATAAGTAATTTAAATTTTAGTTTCAGTACTGGGCTCCTCCCAGATTTTAACCACCTGGGTGAACGTGAAAGATGGCTCCACTCCGCCTCCAGAAGATACAGAATACTTCTATGACGAATACGTGGAGTACACATACGAAGACGGCAACACGACCAACAACAGCACTGTCATGGTCGCCACAGAGGTACCTCTAACCGTCCAGGTGACAAGCTCGCCCTACACCCCTCAGTCGGCCACAGTATCGTCACACTACGTCCCGGGGGACACCCCGACCTTGTATGCTGGCAGTCGTCAGCACAACAAGACTGCCCAGGACCCGCTCAAGAACTCTGCGCTTACGACACCTTCCCCTAACAGCGGAGGGTTCACTTTCTTCGGTATCCCCCTGCCCAGTATAAGTCTCGGCGGGCTATGGGGCGCCAACGGGAGGAACGTGGACGTCAAACCCGGAGGCATGAGGTTCATCGGGGCCCGAGGGAAAGTCGACATGTTTCCGCCGTCTGAGACAGACGCGCACAACGGGTTTGTCCCCATGACAACGGAAATGGGAGGTTTCACCCCAATAGCTGACCCCAGTCTGATGCATAGTAAACCTACAAACAAAAGCCTTGGCGCTCATCTATTGACTGAGAAGCAGTACAAGATCAACTATACTGCTTGGGAAAATCCAGAGAACATTCCTAACAATAATAGCAATCCTTTATTGAGTACAAATTATAAGGCACCAGCTTTGCCCCAATCTGAAACCCCGGTAAATGATGCATCCTTACATAAACAATTTGCATTCCAACAAAGATCCCACGTCAAAAGTCAGTCCTCCACTTTGAGAACTCCCATTCAAGTCAATGACTTAGATCCTTTTATCCACTACACAGAGAACTTTGAGAGATCCTTACACAATAAGACAGATGATCAAACAAGTTTTGATTTCAAGCAGATTCAGACAAACGTGGAAGACAAAACTCCAAATCTCATGGATGGAGCCCAATCTTACGGCGGTGCGGATTCTACGCAGAGCCCCAGGTTGCCTTCCTCGACGAATGACCTTGGACCGATGGATCTTTTGGATGTCATGTACAACTCTAGCCCTAGTGACAAAGATTCCTCCAAGACGAATATCAACACGTCCTCCCAATCGAACATTCAACACAAGATGTTGATTGAAACTCAAAGTGGCAATATAAATAATACTCAAGTGTCCATCATTGAAAAACCTGTAGATTGGGGTTTGGATTGGTTCGAAAAACAAAAGTTATTGACTGAAGTTCAACTGGCAGGTAAGTGACATTATGATAATTCCGTGAGTCAATTTGCTTTATATTCACTTAACATTTTTGGAAAATTGTCATATCTTGACTGTCTTAATGTCCCTCGATCAATCTTCTTTCCAGAAGTACCCGTGACTACAGTAGTTCCCTCTACTTCATCCACCCCGAGCCCTCTGATATTGGACAGCGTGTGGGGCATGATCAAAGGGGGCAAGAGTGAATCCAACGAGGTGGTCAAATCTGAGGCCCCCTCCTCTCTCTCAATCCTCTTGGCTCCTGGGGCCCAACAGCCGCAGTTCCGGCCCACCGCCAGCATCACCAAGGTCACTGGCTCTCCGCCCTTACCCTCTCCCGGGCTTATCCCCATGGAGGAGTACCTTCGAGGTCCTACTCCGGTCAATTTTCCTCCCTCAACCGACATGACGCTACCCCCAAGAGATGGCTCCAAAGACTGGTATTTCAAGAATTATAACAGCACCAACTTGAGGCCATATATTGGTCCGGGACCAGAGCTGTCCAGCGGACAGACATGCGAGCGTATTTCAATGTACCTGGTGCTGCTTTCTATGACACACATTTTAATGTGAATGAATGGTACACACTCAATGACAAATAAACACGCATTTCCCATTTATTTGGAATGGGATAAGTAATAGGGCCTTTTATCACACATTGTGATCTAGTAAGAAAATAAAATATATGTGTATTCCGCAAACCTACTCAATACATATTGTGGAATTTAGAGCGTGTGCGAAATTTCAAAACTTCGATAAAAATATCAGCATCAACTCTGCTCGGAAAAAAATCCTGACTTTGCCAATAGAAATATTGACAGTTAAAATACGCCTTAATGTTCAACTATTACTTTATTAAACTGTTATGTATATTTCAAAGTAATTGTTATAAAAAAATAATTTTGAGGTAATTCAGTTGCATGTTATGATAATAAACCTGATTTATCAGCTTAAAAATAAATATTACAAACAACTGTGCAATAAAACATCGCCAAAGAAGTTTCAGTTCATAAAGTGGTCTAGTGGTCAGAGTCGCTGACTTCAGATCCAGAGGTCCCGGGTTCAATCCCCGGCGCTTACAAAATTTTCTGTGGAAATGTAGATCTAGAACGGGGTCAACTCAGCCTTGGAGGACAAATGAGGAGCTACTCGAATAAATAAGTAGCGACTCCGATCTGGAAAACTGAAATTAAAAGCTTGAAAGTTCATTGTGCAGCCTTTATGTTCTTTTAACTCAGTTGTAGCTGATACCATGGAGTTATTATAAAGTTATGTAAATAAGCACAATACAATATATTTTTAAGAATAGAACAAATAAAAAATACTCAAACTTTGATTCAATTTAGAGAATATTTCAAATATTTGATTAAAGTTTTGCTTTGAATTGGAGAAGTGGACTTCACACACCCTTGGTGAGCGTATTTATGGTTTGTTAATTAGTTTGACCATGCACCAATTGTAACAGGTTCTAAAAGCTGGACAGACAAGCTCAGTTAATGGCTTTCCAAGAACTGTTAGAAGACAGGTTAGTTAGTTGAAAATACAAGTTATTATTCAACCTTTACTTGTTTAAAAGTTTTGTTAAACATATAAATAGAGGTTATGTGGTATAGAGCACTAGGCTAAATCATTGTTTAAATTAGGAGGGGTAGCCAGCACACTTACCTAGCTGATACTGGAGTAGAAATTGTTTAGATATAACAATGAAAAACACACTAACACATTTTTAAGGACAAGCTTTCACTGTCACAGACAGCTTCATCAGGTCAGGAGA
Organism: Timema californicum; assembly: GCA_902141385.1. Lineage (NCBI taxonomy): Eukaryota > Metazoa > Arthropoda > Insecta > Phasmatodea > Timematidae > Timema > Timema californicum. Next base: position 21,244 of record CABFOW010006259.1, on the reverse strand, counting down.
GTAGACTGATGCTTTTGGTTGAACTGTAAGACAGTCTACTCTCCTGACCTGATGAAGTTGTCTGTGACAGTGAAAGCTTGTCCTTAAAAATGTGTTTATGTGTTTTTCAGTGTTATATCTAAACAATTTCTACTCCAGTATCACCTAGGTATGTGTGCTGGCTATCCCTCCTAATCTAAACCATGTTAAACATATAATTCATCTGCTAAACTGTAGTTTTATAGTTCATGTTAAAAATATGATATACCTGATGATTTAAAAAAAAAGTATGCAAGGAAGTTAGGCAATATAAACTAAACCACCAGGTTTCCTTTGTAAATATATAAAGAATAAGAACATTATTTCAAACTTTACTTTTAAGAAATAAAATAATCAATTTGCACTGGTTATTTTCTGCACATTGTATATAAAACACTCGAGGACAAGGTACTTACAGTTAACTATTTGTTTGAATGAAATATTTGGGTGTACGTGTTTTTTTAAACTATACAATAGTTAATTAAGTTTGAATTATTTTACTCAATGACAATATAGAAATAAATAAATAATGTTAAGTTTCAACGTAATTGTATTATACCGATTTTATACACAAAAAGTAAATGATTTGATGATATTACTGGTAAATAAATAAAATTAATCTCTTCACTACTCAATAATAAATTGAATGTACTTTTACGTCTAAAAATGTTTTGATTTGTTGAAGTGTGAATAAAAAATTATATTTGTGTAAATAATGAAAATAAAGAATTGAAATAAAAATAATGATGTGTTGAAATTGTGGATACTTTATTTGAAAATAAACATTATTTTCAATAACTGTTATTAATTAGTTTATCTGAAATACAAATTGTCAGAGAATGCACCAAGAAGAGAGTTAAGATAAATAAAATCAAAACATCTCAAAAGATATTTCACAACCACATCTGCTATCTATGAGTTTCACTTTTTCTTATCTTCTTTCACTTCTTCTTTAGACTTTTCCTCTTTCTTGTCCTTGTCCTTTGCGTCGTCTTTCTTCACCTCTTCTTTCTTCCCTTCCTTTTTCTCGGCGTCTCTGTTGGTGAGCTTGTTGTTGATGAGGTTATGGAGGGCGATGATGGAGCGAATGAGGGCGGCCAGGTACACGACGAGCATTTGGTCGTTGGTCTTGACGTACAACGAGTCCACAAAGTTACCCTGGTTGATGTCCGGGAGCAGGTTGAAGATGTCCTGTAGTTGGTAGATGATTTGATGGTTGATCGGGAGCTTACTCTGAACCACCTGGGGAGAAAAGGTATTTTAAAGATACTAGTGGCCGGACTGGTTTTGCAAGGAACGGCATAGTTTCATCCCAAAATAAGGTGTAAGTAAATGTTGTACAGGGTGTTCTTTGTACCCATAGTCACACACGCAACAGAAACATGGACAATGAATGTAAGAGAGACCAGGAAAGTGGAGGCCATGAGAATGAAGTTTGTTAGGAGCATGTTAGCAGTCACTAGGAGGAACAGGATTAGGAATTAAGTTATCCGGGTGATTATTGGGGTAAAGGAAGTATATTAACATATGAAAGAAGGAACAAGAGTTGGAAGAGAATTTAAAAATTAGCAAGAGTAAGATTGTAGTGATTAGGGTCAGTAGAAAAAAAAAACTAACATCTTCCTGGATGGAGTAAAGCTGGAGGAGGTGGAACCATTTCGATATCTGTGAAGTGTAATATCTTGGGACGCAAGCGCTCGACCAGAAGTCACTAACCAAATCCAAAATGGGTCACATTTACAATGGAATTCGAAGGCGCTCCAAACATACCCTCTACAACAGCTATTTCGTTCCAATGGCCAATTACAGCTTAGAAACATGCGCGTTATCCAAAGAAGAAGAAAGTCGCGTACAAGCCACGAAAATGAAATCTCTCTGCTCCCCGATGGAAAAGACTAAGAGAGACAAAATAAGAAATGATGTTATACGAACACAGAATAAAATGAAAGAACCCTTAAGTGAAAAATATCCAGATTAAGGATGAAATGGTTCAGACATGTGAAGAGGATGGAGATTGGAAGAGAGGCGAGGAAGTGGTTGGAGGAGGTAGTCAGGAGAAGATGGAGAGGAAGATGGATGGAGGAGGTAGTCGGGAGAAGACAGAGAATGTGATGGATAGATGGATGGACGCTGTAAAGGACGACACCCAGAAGAGGGGTGACTGGAGGGCCATAAAGGATAAAGAACTGTATCTAGATAGAAAGAAATGGAAGAGACTCACAAATTGTACTCGGTCCACTGAAACAATAAACTGATGATGATGATGATGATAATAATGGGTTATGAGATAGTATAGTATGTAAGTGTGAGGTGGTATGGACATGTAATGAGGGTGGAAAAGGAAAGAATACCAAGCAGTATGAAGGAAAAGAAGTATGTAAGAAAAAGAGCATTGTAAAGGAGACAAGAAAATGGGAGGAGCAGATAACAGCAAGTATGTGAGTGAGAGGAGAAGAATGGCAGAAGGAAAGAGGAAGATAGAGGCATCTCACTACTATACTGACCTGGAAACAGTTCATAATGACGATGAATAATTTGATGGATAAGCTCAACCAAATCAATATTATTCAAGTCTAATTAAATTAGGAGTCTGCAAAGCTTCGATAATATTGATGTTTAATCAAACCAAACTAAAAAAAACGATAAGATTTTAGTCTGTTGCAAAATCCCACAACCAGTTCCTAAAATTATGTTAAAATATTTTTAATAACAATCATTAAGGTGTAAAGTAAATGTTATTTAATTATTATCAAACTGGCTGGAATAGTAAGGGTAATATTAGTGGATGTGTGTCTGTACTAGCCTAGAGAGGGGAGGGGAAAACTGTGATAAATTTCATTTGCAAAACGCCCCGTCTTCCTCCCATAACCAGATACCCAGTCTATTGTGATTAGTGAAGTATTGGAAGAAAAGTATTGATAACAGTAGGTATCAGTTTTTAAAGGATAAGCAGGGAATTTAATAACTATTAATTTTTTAAGTCTGAAATTATTGATTTTTTTTCACCATATCTTTAAAATGTTTAGAGGTTACATCTAGTGATAAAAAATACAACTTTTGCATAAAAAAATATAATTTTTTCCCATTCTGTGCATTAAATCACTAAAATTAACACTGGCATAATCACAATATGGCCGGCCTTTTGGTCTAGTGGTCTGCGTTCTTGACTACTAATTTAGAAGTCCCGAGTCAAATTCCCAGCGGTATCATTGGTATTTTTTCCTGAAGGGGAATTGTTCCTATGATCGCCAAGGCTTGGTTATTTCGGGAGTCAATTTAAAGACTTCTACTGGCACCCCACAACCCTAATCACTATCATCACATCGGGGCAATGTGAACACGTGGTCCTACAGAGTCCTCCAACCTCAGAAGCCGGGTAAATATTCGTCACCGCTAGTCGAAGGCCAAGAATGTCTAGCAGACATACCCTCGGGGCTAAGAAATCACAATATTGTGATATAGGTCCTAGTTATGTGACAAGCTCATCAATGAACAAAGCACCCCTAACTATTAATCATGCTATCAGTATGTGGGTTTTTAAATATTGCATTACACTAAATTATAAACAAATGATTATTTCTTTCGATGACGATCAGATGCATATACCTGAATACTTATATGCAAGATTATGAAAAATGTATCGATACTTTACTAATATTGATATTTTCCTTTCAATATTAGTATTTTTGTACTCGGTACTTTTAGTGATATTAGTACTCACACTCCGGTATCAGATCGGTATCGAAAGAAACAACATTTTGTCATCTTCACTCCTGCTGGGATTAAATGTTTACTAGGGTGGACTATGGAGGAAGAACAAATGATACTATTCCCCGATTCTCACTCATTTTCTGCATGCCAAGCAAGAAGCAACTCTAACATTCAATTTTCTTCTAGCTCATCATAATACAAATCCCTGATAGGTCAAGTAGAGTAGTCTACTATCTCTTCCTTTATCAATGAACACAGTCATCACAAACTAAACAAAATAAGCTTTTTGTAGAGCTCAATGAACTCACTCAACTTAAGGTGTTGTAAGCAAGTGAAGCAGAAAAGTTAATGTGTGTGGTTTAATCAGACAAAGGATGGCAGGCGTTCATTCTTTTATTGTTTGCCAGTAGTTAATAATCTATTTCGATAAAGTATACAAACGACAAATGCAGTTAAAAAATAGCATCTCCCAGAAGTGAACTATGAAGTTTTTTTAAGAAGTTGATTACCGAAAAAGCATCTTTTGAAATTTGTTTCTAAAGTATTTAAAACCATTATAATTTTCAATGTTTAAATAAATGTGAAAATACAATTATGATTCAAAAGTTGAAATTACTATCACCACATAAAAAACCTTTTTCCAGATTAAAATTTTGATACCGATACTTACTATTATCAATACTTTTCTTTCGATACTAGTACAGTATCAATATTTTTCTTCCGATACTTTTAATGAATACAGTATCGATACTTTTCTTTCAATACCACATCCCTACTTATATTAGCAAATGTATTGAAACAAAGATATTAAGTAAAAATTGTGTACTAGTACCAATATCGATAGGAAAATATGGAAAAGTGAATGATTTTCAAAACAGTAGTCTAAAGATAAAGAGGGTGCCAAACCGCTGCATTCAACAGAATATTAATCACAAACAAACCCCAGAATATAATTTCTAGGGTACATCAGTGCACCTTCATTGGAGGAGAGCCAAATTTCGACTGAATACGCACATCAGTGGACAACACTGACCAAACATCAGGCTTGGTTAATACGACTTGCTGGCGACAGGCAAGTTGGGGTTCAAATTCCGGGTGGAAGTACCAATTAGCATAATTAATATGCAAATAACCCAGATAGACAATAAGACAGGATGAAAAAAAAGTACGGTATTGTACATGGAGCCATGATCAAACCCAAGGCCTGGTAGTTGGTTGTGTTCAACTACCAACTTAACAACCTGAGTGAAGTACCTCACCTGCGACAAGTAGTTCCTGATCTCACGTATTTGTGAGTGCAGCCCCTTGAGCCCCAACAACTGGTTGGTGATTCGTTGTGAGAGAGTACCAACTGTCGTGTCTTTGATATCCCTCAGTAGGTGCTCCACGCCCACCTCCTCAGCTTCCTCCGCCCCAATCTCGCTCGGCACATGCTCAAACGTCTTTGACGTCGGGGAACCATCCTGTAAACGTCCCACATGTCACTTATTTGCCTGTGTACAACTTTAAAGGGTAGTTAGACATAGTGCCAACAAAAAATATATATATAATAAAAGCTTTGCGACGCTCGCATCACACATAAAACTTCCGTGGTAAGATTGTTGTGAACACTTATGAATCATATTGGCAGGTTAAAATAGTAATTACTCATAGTTGAATGAAATAATAAAATATCGATTGAATCATCTACAAACCCATAAACTTCACTTACATCATGGACTTCTTCAACCGCCCTGTATGCTTCTGTTGGAAGGCCCAGGTCCTTAGGCTCAGCGTCGATGATAACGAGGACAGAGTTAGTGGAATATCGTCTTACCAGTTCATTGATAGCAACATCATTCTGATGCAGTTTGGGGCCAGTATGGTACCAACCTACAATTTTTTCCCGAGCTGAAAATGAATTGGTTTAATTAAGTTAAAGCTGTCGAAAATAAACAACTACACCTTTGTATAAAGTTCTTATAAATATTGAAATAAGTATTGATGATGAAAATTTAATCAACAAACAATGTCAGAACTTGCCTAGGTCTTAAGTTTTATTCCAATTTCAACATGATCACAAATGATCTACTTACCATTTACTTTTTTAAACATTCCATACATGTTTTCGAGATAATCATGGTCAAGAAACCACACCGACTTATCTTTGTCATCTTCGTCGAATGGAACTGAAAAACAAAATAATGAATAAAGGGAATGATGCCAAAGGACCTTATCATATAATAGGCTGCAATAAAAATATAACACTTTTATTCTACCCACAAGGAAATGGTGAGCCCAATGATGTTATAACTAGGTATATAATTGTTTAAAATTATTTTATTTTCACAACATTTAGACACTACCAAAATCAAATAGTTTATGCTGTGAATATATTAATTGAGATTTATAATTTATTGGAATGGTAACAAGGTTAGATCAAGTCAGCCCAGTAATCACCATAATGAAGATTAGGTTAAGTTATGTTGGGTAAGTCCTAAATAATAATCTCTGTATTGTAATATTGCTTTACCTTTCAGTAGATTACATTACATTTTTTTGTCGGCTTTGACATCTTTGGCGTTGCTTGAGATTGGGGCATCAGATAGGTGCTATTACATTACCCTAATGAGATTATGAGATATGGTAGTGATTATTATTATGTGGTGCCAGTAGAAGTCTTAAAACCTAACTTAAGCCTAATTAACCAGACCATGGTGATCATTGGAATAATTTCCCATTCGGGGAAAATGGCTATGGTACCACCGGGAATCAAACCCAGGGCCTCTAGATTAGTAGCCAAAACCGCTGACCACTCAAACAAGAAGCCAGACATTATTACTTTATCTGAATATTTGGCACCTCAAAAGAAACTATATAATAAATATTCAACAAAAATTGATGATGTGTAAGAATGCAACGTTACATTAGTGAAGTAAGTTTACTGGACAAACAAATATCAAACCTAACCTGCAAAACTGTTGGAGACATCTAGGATGCCTTTAGCTCGCCAAGACCCTAGCAGCACTCCAACCACACGTTTCTGATTTCCTATTTTACCCATACGTGTAAAATGATCTACAACACTTAATAGAACAAGAGGATGAACTACAACTTTGCTCGTGGCGACTTCTTGACTCGGCATTTTTGATTAGTTATGGGTAACAAATTTATTTTAAGAGACGATGACACTTTATTATCAATGATATGAAATGTTTTCGATACATATTCAGTCTGGTAAACAGAGCAAGATAAAATTTCTGGTTAAAATTTCAGTTATTATAATATATCTAGTATGTAAATAAAATACTGAGTTTATTTATAGCGCTAGTATAGTATCTTCTAAAAATGCCAGCCAGTTGTGAGAACAGTTTTATAATATACAAGGACCATTTTATTTATTGGTTATTAACTTTAGTTAAGCTCAATGTTCACTATAGGGAGGTTCTATGCCCAAGGTTCTACTACCTACTTTTTAATATGAATTTTGATTTCAATCAAAAAATTAATTTAAGTCATAATTCCGTAGTAATCAAATGCTTTTGGAGGAATTATTTCAGTAGATGGATAGGGACAATAATTATTTTAATGCTAGGTCAAAAGAGAAAGTTATGTTATGTAGTTTTGGCTACATTTAAAAAACTAAACAAAATGTAACATGGCGCTTATCAACATTTTAATATTTATGTTGAGTTAGAAGATACTTTGTTAATAATGAACCTAGAAATTACGATAACTCTTTAAACATGGCTTCAACTTCACAATTAAAGGTAAATTTAAAAAAAAAGTTTAGATATTGAAAAAAGGTTGTGTATTATTTTTTCATTGTTTATTCAAAATTATTAATAATGAAGAGTTAGATTGTAGTAATTAAATAATATTAAATTTTTATTTTAACTTGATTCAATATAATTCGTTTCTACCCTATAGTTTCAAAGCTAAGCTTTAATTTTTCCTCTTTAACAACAGGCTTAAGTTGTATTTGCAAAGAATTAACTATCATACTAAAAACGATCTTGATACACCAATATATAACTAGGCTAATATATTACTACTTATTGTTGACCATTGAAGCAGAATGCTTTCCAACTGTGCACAACAATTTTTTATTCTACTTTTTATCCACAAACTTTTGTGAAATTTCTCGACTAGTTTTGGCTACAGTATGCTCTTAAATCATTAAGCTTAAAAATTATTAAACACATTTAGAATAGGTACTTATCATGCTTAGCTTGTTCTATAACTATTCATGTATCGTGCCAAAGCTCAACAAGAATAGTGTTATCACTTTATCTTATCCTGGCTTACCTTTAATAATGCATGTTGCTGTTAAGGTTGATACAGATATTGATACATCTGAGCCGTTTCGTCGTCAAGGTTCTTTGCGCAGGGTTTTGTCGTCCTTGCCTGCTGGAGAGACTCAACTTAGTGTATCAGCTAAAATGATTGACAGGCCTGCTGTATCGGGACGAAGCATCCAGAAAGCTTACAGCCAGTATCAACAAGAATACAGTCTCATAGCTGAGTAGTATGTCGATATTAATTCCAACAGTAAAACTAATACAAAATGAGTTTTATTTAATAAACGAGTAGTTTATGCCATGATCTTTTTTTTAAATGAAAGTTTATACTAACATTATTTGTGAAATTAAAATGAATACTTTTGATAAATTGCACTTTTTTTATAACAAATTACCGTTTGTTTCAGCAATATATTACAGAAACAAGAAATTCCAGGGGTGTACGTCATTCCCTCTGCTCAAAGTTCTTTGTGTAAGTTGTCACATCTTTTAATTAGTCGTCCAAAACCCCAGTTGGCAACACCCCAAAATTTTATTTTGCTAGGGGCTCTACCGGCAGTAAACTTGTGGTCTAGGCCTCCAACAGAAGATGGCAATATATAGATTTTTGAAGTTAAATAACTTTTGAAGCAATTTTATGTCTTAAAACATGAATTGGTGCTGTAGATGCTTGTAGAATTAAATTAGCTACTCTACCCTGGTCACGGATTGAATAGTGGTTTTAATTCAGGGAAAGTCGAAGATTGTTTCTGATTATATATTTTTTAGCACCGCGTCTTACTACCCGTTCGGGTTATACCCTTAAGTACTAATTACGCTAACGGATTAGGAATTGGAAAGATTGAATTTAGAGGAAGTGAACTCGCATTTGCTAGAAGGGAGAGTGGAAAACCATTTAGGAAAAACCACTCCCAGTTCACCCGACCAAGATTCAAACCTCGATCTCCCTGTCCTCGGCAGTCGAGCTCAACATTGTTTCTGATTAGAATAACAGTCAAATCATTTATACAAACTATAATGTTCATATATCTATAATTCAATTTTGCGGTGAGGTTAGAACGCTCTTATCTTTAAAAATGTAGTGTCTTGCAGTTCTTATGATTACTGACGTTACAGGCCAGAAGCGGCCAACACCCTTTACCTTAGACCAGTGCTCAGTAAACGGTGTGTTGCATTGGTAAATCAGGTGAGTCGTGTGGCCACAGGCCAAAGTACCGTGCATCACTGTGCAATAAGAACACGAATATAGCTGGTACGAGCGCCAACTGTGGGTTGTCCACATTTCTTACCAATATTTTAAATACTTGTGACAAAATTAAAAACGTTCACGTAAAGTTATAGTTACGGTTTACTCGAATAAATACTGGTTTGAACAAAATATAAGCTCTACTTAATGTTACAGAAGCAGGCACAGAAAAATAACTTCAACCCTTAATTTTTGGAACATTTGAAATTAATTCAAACTCACTTTGGTGGCCGCGTGGTCCAAGGCGTTACTCTTGTGTTAGACTAGACTGCGGTTCTGGGTTCGATCCCGGTTCGGTGCACTGAGGGTAGTTTTTCCTTAAAACTGTCTTTAACTCTCCCTCCACATAAATGTAGGAGCACTTCTTCTAAATTAAACCTTCCTAATTCCTAACAAATTAGTGTAATTAGTACATAGGTGTATAACCCTAACGAGTAGTAAGACGTGATGGTAAAAACAAAGGTTGATCCAAGAACAATTATTAGGCTATATTCGTTCCTAATTTTTATCCGTTGGAATGGCTCAGTGATCCGTTTTCTGCCGCCGCAGTGCTATCCAAAACGAAACAATGTGTCTCAAAAATATCTAGGCCTGTTGAGTGTGCTGTGAGTTAAAAACGTTTGCCGAACCTTGCCTTAGATGGCTGCTTACGTTACATAGGATATGTAATAGTATAGAGATAATACTATGAACATTTACATTACAATCATAGCATATCTTTATTTTATATTTTAAGTCTTATCAGACATCTTAGCTCAGTTGGTAGCATGTTTCTCTACTTATCTAAGACTCCCAGGGTTGAATACTGGCATAGTCAAAAAATGTATAAAATTGGGGTTTCCTCTTTTACTAATGATGAATTAATGACCAGGTGACTGAATGTTGTGCCTGTTCTAAATTTAAGCTAGTTTGCAGGTTGTGTGCTGATGTAATCTGTCAAGTCGGAAAGTGCATGATATAGACCTCGAATAATTATTAAAGGGTGACCTGCTGGTCTAGGGGTAAGGTGTCAGACTTCTATGCTGGCGGCCGAGGTTTAATCCTAGGTCCCGGCATAGATTTATCTGATTGCCAAACCCTTCCGTCAACTCTGACACGACGTGTATTAATCACAGCTTGTGAATGTGGGGAATGCCAGGCCTCCACCATGGTTCGGATCCCACGTTAAACTGTAGGTCCTCCATTTCATCTCACAATTACCCTACCATTACACATTAGCGTAAGTGCGTATAACCCGAACGGGTAGTAAGACGCGGTGCTAATAATAATAATTATTATTATTATTATTAAAATATATCTTAAAATGGTGCATTTTAATTTCATCATATTTAGTTGGGTTTTTTTTAAGCCTCGTGCCCTACTACCTGTTCAGGTTATAACCTGATTGACATTTTAAGGGGAGAATAAATATGAGCAGAGCCCCGATAGTCACTCCCCAATCACGTTGGCTCTAGGGCCGACGAATAAAGATGGTAGAAGGAAGGATCATTTCTCTTGTGTGATTAGCATCTTCACTGTGGCGACAGACGGGATAAACCTGGAAAAGTTAGGGAATGTTTTGATGTCGGCGGGGAAACAGGGAATTTAATTAAAAATAATGAGATGTCAGAGAATTAAAATACTTGACTAATTCTGCACCTAAATATTTTGACAGGAGTGAGAGATTTTGTTTCTCAATGTTAGGGTGTCTACCATCCTGGAATTAGTCGGGAATTTGAAGTGGTTGGGGGAAAAACAGGAATGAATCGGGGAAATTAAGTAGAGTAAAAAAAATCCAGAAAATAATCAGTAAATTACAACATGATTCAATCTTTTTTTTTCTTTGTTTTGTGTCCACCCTGTTGTTTATAAACAATTATTTTGGTTAATTTTATATTCTATCTTGTTCATCCCAATGTTTCAGTGTGGTTTGGTGTCCTGTTTGTGAGGCAAGGACTCTATCAAGGAGGCGTGTTCCGATTCAACATTCATATACCAGAAACATTTCCTGACGGAGGATGCCCAGTGAGTGGTTTGTATTTAGTCACCTGACAGGTTCTTAGCCAGGGCCGTAGAGTCAAGAGTTGGAGTCTGTCAGAATGACTTCAAAATAAAAACTTATAATATTATAACACTATATGGTAAATATAACATTTTAACTTTATACTTTATAGATATATATTATTTAGGACCAATATTTGTAATTTGAATTGACAAACTTATTTAAATATAGATTCACACACAACACCAAAGAAGCATCCCATGAAGTAATCTATTTTAGAGAATTTCACTGCATTAAATTTGCTTTTACTATATATTTTTTTAGTGGTGCGTCTTACTACCCATTCAAGTTATATGCCTTATTACTAAATAATATACACACTATTCATTTATGAAGGAGTTAAACCATAGAAAATTAGAGGATTCGAAGGCTTGGCATACTGACTCCAGCGCCCTTCTTTTAGCCCGTCACAATGTAACTTTGTGTAAAGAAAACGAGAATTGTAGTTTTAGAGTTAAAATGACATTACTAAGGCCGAACACAGGCAGGTGACACAAAATGTATTGAAACACGTTGAAATTAAACATTTTTGTATCAATGTCTTTCATCGTGTGTCATTCGACACTTTGACTAAACGCTTTCAAATGAATCGCCACTCACTAGTTGACACAAGGCGGAACAAAATCAATAATGGGCGACGACACACGGTGAGACATGTTGAAACAAAGCAGCTGTCTTCCATTTTCCCATGTTTCACATTTATTTTAGATGTTAAGTAGATAGTATTAGAAGTATTATGATCTCCTATCCATGATAATAACTTGATCTTATCTGCTTCGGTGGCCACATGGTCTAAGTCGCTAACCTAGCAACATACCGGACTGCCAAATTGATACCACTATGTTGAACTGAGAGTGGTTTTTACTAGATGGGTTCCCGCTCTCTCTAAGTAACTGCAGTTACATTTCCTCTAAATTCAACCTTCCTCATCCCAAGGCCCTTAAGGTAATTAATATCATAGGTGTAAAACCTGAACAGGTATTAAGACGCGGTGCTAAAAAAACTTTGTTTTTTATGTTCATGTAGCATGTCGCATTTCAATCCCGAGTGTTCCACCCCTTGGTGAACGAGGATACTGGGGAGATGGACCTCAAGAGTGGTTTCCCAGAGTGGCACAGAAACGTCAACCACTTGTGGCAGGTGGTCAACTTCTTGCGGCAGGTGTTCCACAAGATAGAATCTCGCTCGTCTGTCAATCAGAGGGCCGGAGACCTGTAAGGGATATTACTACTTAATTACAACAGCATACGGTCGAATACAGTGGGACTCCACTTTACAGCAGTTTTCAATTATTCACATGTTCACTATGTTTGGCGCTCGTCTTACTCTTGCAGCATTTTTTCAGCACGCCATGCATGTCGGTAATTCACTCTGATTACAGTAATAATGGACACTGTCGAATGATTTTAACTAGTTTTTATTGAATGACAATTCAATAGTTTTCATTCGATTACGTTTATATCATTATTTAGTTCTATCTCTATCGCACACTATATACATGATAGTGTAAATATTTTATTAGGATTGTATATACATTTTAAAGATATATAACTCTATGTTTCACTTTAGACCGAGGCCCTGGGACTTAACCAGCCGTAGAATGATAAAAACTAGTTCAGGAACTAAACATTTTGTTGTTGTAAAAATCATTCATCATAATATTCATACAGTCAAATTAAATTAGTTTAAAAATGACACCTAAACATGAGAATATAAATAGTATATTTTTCTAAACTTAGAACAATTTAAACCATACATTTGAAAACTGTTTACAAAACTATTTGCATCAGTATGAATGTGAGCCACACTTATGTTTTTCCATACAGCTCGTATGTAAACCGGCGTTGAACTTAGCACATTGAGTATGTGACCGTCTGCCATTGTAAATATACTAAACTTCCAGGTCCAATAACAACTATTTACAATTGATTTTTGTTGCCAACCTTATATAAAATAATAGAGGGAAATGTTCTCTTTCCAGTGATATATGACACTACTACACTATTTTCTCAGTTAAAGTGAGAACTAGCGCAAATATAGAGAGCTGACTTTATCGGCTCTGGCACTTTTAAAGGTAGTAGGCGGAGCCGATCAGATCGGATCGTGGCTCTAAAGGGGTTAATTTGGAAGAATGTACAATAATGATGTATAAAAATATAAAAGGAACAAACACAATACAACTGTTACAATGAGAAGAACAACACAGTTCATACTTTACATTGCTGCCACTGGACAAAGAGGTAATGGCTGCCTCTAGAAGAAAACTAATCGTCACGGCCCATTCCCCCGACCTGGGTTTCATTCTATCAGAACTCATCAGGAGGGAGTGTGAAACACGCAAAGAAACTTCTTAGATGAGGGAACAAAAAAGTTCACTTCCTGTTTTTGTCCTATCATTCTTAACCAATTTCCTTTTCTATCTTTTTTTTTCACTATAAAAGCCCCTTTTAGTTATAAACGGTGGTCTAATATTCACTTTGGCAGGTATGAAAACAATAAAGAAGCTTTCCGAGAGCAGGTGAGACTGTGTGTCAAAACGAGTCAAGACCGGGTGTACGACGCTCCAGCCATCGACGACCCCCATTACATCACGTTTGATCCGTACAATGACCCCTTGCATGGACCAATCAGAGAAGCTATATTCAAACCAAAGGTGAGTTTTACCTCTTTTGAGTCGACATGCTATACCCTTTTTTAAGAAGTCTTGTAGAGATTCTGACGTAACTGAGAGAGCACTTAACACTAATCTAGCATTGCCCTTGATATGCGTGTTCACTTTCTGGCCAAGGTCTTCTAGTGTAGATATATCAGACAAAGATACAAGGGGTTCAAGTTTCATCATACTAACAAAAGTACCCAGGGTTCCCAGGGCTAGCCCGCACAACGCATTGAGTGGTTACCCCAGGCAACGCTTTTCTCCACTTAAAATAGACAGGGGGGAAAAAAACCTCTTCATTTTATTGCTTTTGATGCCCTTTTTAATTAATTTAAAAAAATGTAACCAAAATTGTAACATTCTAGCCTCGAGGTGCACACGTTCTTGCACAGGGGCTACTAATATTTAAATTTTAGACCTCTGGGTGCGGTAGATATCGCGCAACGCTCATGAGAAGACAAACTCTTAATTTTATTAATATAGATTTAATAGATGAATTTTGTTTTTTCTAGCAAAAACAATGCTATTTATCATGGTTGTACTCGATACTTGTGTAAGGCACTTAAAATATATACTTACACCCGAAATTTTTTCTCAATTCAAAAATTTTGAGTAGGCCCCTACTTTTGTGAAACTTTCAACTCTCGTAATAACAATCACTAAAACTCAACTCAAACTTGAATTTTCTAGCTCTTGCACAAACTCCTGATAATTTTATTTGGTGTCAAACACCTAAGTTCAGGGTCCCAGGTTCGATTCCTTGGCATGGAGCGAATTTTTTTTATCATTAGTGAAATGTGGGTT
>CABFOW010006258.1:0-33878 GCA_902141385.1 Timema californicum | reverse complement strand
CAATAACAGAGAAAGCTGAAGCTTGCTGCTATAAAATCATTTACTACAAGTACAAATAATTACAGATGGGGAATTCGATTCCTTGATACCTATCGATTCTTAAGGGTATCGAGAGGGTCTAGAATCGAGAAAATACCTCGATTCCTAAAGATGTGTGCAAATGATCGTTAATGCTTTACTAAGAGATTAATGAATATTGTGTATTAAAGGCAGTTTGTAACACATTTTTTCGTTAATTATTCCATATATTTGTATGGTAAAACTTATAAAAGCATTGATTAGATTTTAAAACCTAAAAATTGAGGTTTTGCTTCAATATGTAAACATATTTACTGTGGTAGTATAGTTTATTCAAGAATAAACACAAATAAACCTCCATATTAGCAGATATCAACCCTGTGTTAAGAAAAAAATGTTTTAAAAGTCTAATTAATATTTAATAGACATGTACCGAGATTTCCAGAGTAAAATCAATTTGGTTAAAAAGGTTTACCTGTCACGGCATTCATATTGGTTTCTATTAACATAAACCAATATGGCCGCTCCCACTTCATTTCAGGCATATTCCAGTATAAATCGAGGTAAAAATTAGGAATCGAAAAACTGGTATTGTCCTATCTCTAGAAATAATAACTAAAAGTTAACGCTCTTATAATCCATTAATTATAACATCCATACATACAGCTAAGAATTAAATTACTGGCATTGGCCCTGGTTGTTGGGTTCATCCTATAATTATAATTTGTTCTTAATCACCAACAAGTAGTATTAGTTAGAGCTCTAAAACAAGTTTCATTAGAAAAATTGAAAAAACATTTAAAACAAATTTGATTCTCGAATTCGAATTTTCTCAAATCCTTGAATCTTTAATATGTTGTTACTAATTTTGCATATAATAACTTCCTAGAAATTTAGATAAATATTTAATAAAGCATTTAATTTACTAACAAAGTCTGACACGTTAGCTCAATCGCTAGCGTATTTGTTTATTGAGCTAAGGGTCCAGTTCGACTCCCGGTATGGCCGAAAAATGTATCATAGGTAAAATGTGTATTTACCCTTTCACAGTGACGAATTAACGGCTGGGAACTGGTTGTTGTGCCTGTCCTAGACTTTAAGCTAGATTATAAGGCATATCGAAGCCGATGGTAGTGGAAACTATATGGCTTGAATAAAAACCTGACCAGGGGTACAGACTGGAAACACTAATGGATGTAAATTATAACTACCAAATAGAAGAAAAAACTCCTATAAATAGGTTGAATCCTATATTTATAGAATCATAATAATATGTAAAATAAAATGCAGGAGGAATTTTCTTTCGAATTTTGAATCTAAATTCAAATCTTTTAAAGTGATCAATTTAAGTTAAAGTGAAAATATTACAAATTTAATCTAACAATAGTTGTTTAAATCTTGGTGCCATTGACAAATTATATATTTTCATGTCCATTACATCGTAAACAACTAAGAAAATGCTATTTTTCTGAGTAAATTAATTATATTATTTGTTACCCTCCTAACCACTTATATTTAATTATTAGGCAAATACAAATAAAGAGTTTGGACTAGGTTGTTTTGAAAATTACTAAAGTACTTATTGTTTAATAAACATCTAATTTTATTTATTTCCCACTTAGATGAACTTATATGAAAACAAAATTGTATTGTATTATAAAAATTTGACATTTCCCTCGATTTTCTTATCACTGTTTTTCCATTTTAACATAGTATTTTAGAATACATACACATGTTTTTATGGAATTTATTTTAGAGCCTTTTTAATGACCATCAACTTGAATACACTTAATGCACACAAACCTGGAATTTGATTTTTAAATAGGAAAACTATTAAGACGATTTAATCTTTCTTCAAGATCTTAATAATGTATTCATTACAAAAGTGGCTTGAATAAATTGCCTTAACACTTTCAGACTGATTAGAACCTAACTAAAACTTCAAGAATGATAACACACTAAAATAAGTTTTTTTGGTTATCGTTCAATTGTTCTTTACTGCCTTTACTGAGGGCTTAGTGAACTTAAACTCCCAATCAATTAACATACTTCCATTGTTGAATGAATTTGCTTTATTTTAAACCTAGGTCTTTTGACTAGACCAAAGTCTATCTGAACGTAAGCTTGAATGTCCTCTTTTAAGGAAGATCAAATTTACTTTATTAAATATTATTTGTAGTGTCCGTGTCATAACAAATACTCTAAGTGGGCTATTTTTTATTCTTACCTTTACTTAGCCTATGCTTTGGGGAGATGTAATATACAACCTAGATATTTATTTATCTTGTTTTCCACCAAAAATACAGGCACTTTTTTTGTTTTTGTAGCACCACGTTTAACTGCCTGTTTCAGTTTATACATATTTATACTAATTAAACTAATGAGCTAAGAATGAGTAAGGTTAAATTTAGAGGAAGTGTACCTGAATTTGTGTGGAAGGAGAATGTATAACCATTTTAGAAACCCCACCCACACCACACCCAACCGGGATTTTAACTTTGATCTCCCTGTAATCTGTAGTTTAGTCTAACACAAGAATGACACCTTGGACCATACGCCACCGAAGCAGACTCATACAGGAACTACTGTTAGTTAACGGTATCGAACTGGAACTTTTTATAATGAATCATTCTGCATGAAAGAAAAAAAGTAAGTGCGAGAATATGCTCATTTTGTGAACTTAGGTTGGCAGCATCACCCCATACATGAGAAAACATTTTTACACGTCTTTTGTTATATATAAATTGCATAGCTACCACTCTTTCAAAACAACTTTAGTCCAGGAGTTAGGTTGATTTTTAAATTATTCAAGAAAATGAGAATATAGGTTAAAATGGTTGGAGGCTATGGACTAATGTGCTTATAATAGTTGTAAACTGTTTGCTTTGGCATTATCAACAAAATGACCAATATCATAACATTTGAATTTAATTGTTTTTTAAATTATCCATTAATATGGTCAAACCTATTAATAAAGTTCCCACAATTTGACAATAATATACTTTGAAGAGAGGATGAAGAAGGCAGCTCCAATAATATCCAAAAATGAGCTATATAAAATGTGGAGCTGCCTTTTTACTACTACCAAAGTTTGTTATTGTTAGCTAGTGAGGTTAGGGTTCATGTTGATACTTAATCTTGAGGTTTTTTTTTATCAGTTATCAAACTAACAAATATTTATATTTAAATAATTAATAGCTTTACTTAAAATCGTAACTGTGTCTTTTAACTTTCAGGACGGAAGAGAAGTCGAACCAAAATAGATGAATCTACTTCTAAAAAGTGAGTTAAATTTTTTCTGCACATGTTAGTAAAATATGTTCAGGGAAAGCTGTGTTTTAATGTGATTTTTGGTTTTCTCTAACAGCTCTGCTAAATAATTACAGGAATATAGTTTATCTTCTCGCTTAAACATGCCAGTTCTAAATGTCCCTGTTTTTAAAAAAAGTATTGTATTAAGTTGCTATCTCAATAAAATTATGTTTTATATTCACTTAATATTCATGTATAATGTACTGTAAAAATATGTGTTGGCTATGGGAAAATTAGAAACATCACATAATTTTAAAATAAGGTTGGGCTGGACACCTTGATCAATAACCAAGCTAATTATTTAGTTTAAAAATAGAATATACACCCTTACCTCTCATCCCTTATAAAGAGGTTTGTTTTCATGTTCGTTTGCATGTTTACCGTAAATTCGAAAACCGCTGAACCGATTTACACAGGATTTTCCCTCATTGCCACACATAAAAGCTTACCCACCCTAATTAATTTATATAGCATAGCCAAGAGTTGGTGGAGTAAAGAGAAAGGTGTCGTTTATCTTTACAGCTCTTATTCATATTAGTAGGTAAATCATGTTTATTTGACAAATAAAAATTACACATAGACAATGTTCCCTGCATCATCATCATCATCATCAACAACCACTGTTTCCATCCTGTGGCTAGGTCAGTTTAATAAAATGCCTTCATCTTACTCTATCCTTTCACCATTCTTCCTCCTTTAATTTCTTACAATCTTCTCCTCTTACTTGAACACTTTCTTTTAATTTTTCCTTCCATTTCTTTCTTGGCCTCACATGCGACGTCATTTCCAACATTTTCTTCTGCATCCTCTCTCTTTCCATTCTCATTACATGCCCATAACATCTCAGTTTTGCTTACTCTACTATCTCATGTACTCCCTATACTCCTACTCTTTCCGGGATAACTTAATTCTTAATCTTGTTTCCCCTCATGAAAGCTAACATGCTCCTCACAAACGTCATTTCCATAGCCTCCTCATTCTTAGTCTATCTTAAATTCAATCTCCATGTTTTTGCTTCATATTGGTCAATGGGTACAAACTACAAAGTACGCCCTGTACAACACTTCCTACACTCCAAGGGCACTTTTCTTATCCACAACAGGTCTCTTACTCACCTATATACCAACTCTCCCTGATATCCTCTTCTTATTAAATCCTCTCTACTTCCCCTTTCTCCTCAGTCACACTTCCAAGATATTTTATGTTCAGTACTTTTCTCAGCTCTACTCCATCCAACCTTTAGCTTTAGGCCCACTTCCTTGGCATTATCATTACTCCAAACTTTGCCATGCTAAATTCCGCTCCACACTATTTCACTTCCTCATTCCATTCTTGCAATTGTACCTGTACTTCCTCTTCCCCCATATCATCAAGTCATCAGCAAACATCATGGATTTCATTCTTTCCTCCTCAAGCTTTCCTGCCACTTTGTTCATGACCATCCATCACCATTACAAATAGTAGTGATGAGAAGCCACCCCCCTGTTTCACTCCATTATTTATTTGGAACCACTTAGTCCTCCCACTCCCTGTCTTAACACAACTCCTGTTATCCTCATAAATGCTTCCTCATAATGCTTCCTACACCACTTTCCAATATTTATTTCTATCCACACTATCATATGCTATTCTCCACATCCATAAATACCATTAAGAAGTCATTTCCCATATTCATACCTTCTTTCTATCAGCTGTAGTATGGCAAAGATTGTCTTTTGTAGACCTCTTGTTTCCTAAATACTTGTTGTGCCTCTCTCCACCTTCCTTTAATTTTATTTCTTATTTTCTTTTCCAGTATTTTTTCATAAATTTTTGTACAGTGGCACATCAGTGTTATCCCCCTATAATTTGTACACATCTTCCTGTCCCCTTTATTGAAAATGGGTATTATAACTCCCTTTTTTCAGTCTTCAGGCACCTTGTTCTCCTTCCAAACCACTCTCAGCACACTGTATAACCATTGCTTACCTAATTCACCTGCTGCTATTATCATTTCCTCAGTCAGTTAGTCCAACCTCAGTGCTTTCCCTTTTTTCATCCTCTTTAATGCATATTCCTCCTCTTCCTGTATTGGCCCTCTCTTCCCCTCTTCTGCTATTTCATCTTGCTCCTCTGTGTCACTTTCATTTTTTTCCTTTTCCGGGTTGAGCATTTTCTCAAAATATCTTATTCATAGTTTGTTTTCTTCCTCTATATACCACCTTCTTTCTTCCTTCCACATCTTGTCCCCACATTTCTATTCAATTTTGCATCCAATACTTCCTGGCTTACTGTACAACTCGCTTTGCTCTTTTCTTCGTCTCCCTACATTCTTCCTCTGGTTCTTCATTCATATTCTTAAAAGTACTTCTGAATGCTTTATTCTTCTCCTTTACTGCTTCCTTCACCCGGTCATTCCATCAGGGTGTTTCTTTCCACTTACTCTTATTACTTCTCCTCCCATATACCTCCTCTACATCTCATCCTTGTGTATTAAGCTTCTTGCCTTTCTTAGGTACGGCTCTTTTTTCCTCTTCATTTTTTAGCCTCCACATTTACATAAATAAATTCATATTCAGACAACTAGATTACTGTTCCCATTAAAAGGCAGCCTAAACTCAAAGGAAGCAAAGGAAATAATCGTATATATATATATATAATACCCATAACCCTATAACCCATGAATATACACTATGTATATATGTTTGTGTGTGTATTCATGGGCATACAATGTAATAACAAGAGACACAAACATAGCAAAAAAATAAATAAAATAGGAATGCCCGAACTTTTTACTTAAGGCAGGTAACTCCAAAACCCAGAAATCTTAAACGTTGCATTCTTACTGTAGGAAATATCAATGTAAAAATTAAGCTTTTCTTTTATTATATTTTTATATATGCTTGCTATCCTGGCATCTTTAATAGGTTGAACATCAGTTTGGTTAACTCAAAAACCAACAAAAAAAGGTTAAATTTGGCATGCATTTTTGCACCTAAGATCATTTTAGGGTGTGCATCTCAGGCGTATTATAGTTATTCTTAATATTGTGCGTTTTACACCTTAAACCATGTGATAAACATTTGGATAAGTTCAAAACCATAAAAAATAGAAAGTGAATGTTTGACATAAGTGTTTAGGAAAACTTGAGAAAATGTACACAGATTTTTTTTTTAACTCCTAGACATATTTATTTCCCTACATTTAAGACAGTGTGACCGACCACTGATATGTTTAAAACCAAGATAAACATTAGGCTGAAACTTGGAATAAGCTTGCGTACCAAAATAAACTTTAGGGTGAACTCCTTGGAATGTTTTCTCTTTCTATTATTTGGGTCATTCAAAAAATATAGCCTTCTTTTGAAATTAGTTTTCTAAAATATATGTTTTACTATTATTCATAAAATATGTTTTTATCGAAATGATTATTTATTCATAAAAAAGATAATATAGTCAGCAGTATACTTTTAATAAAAAAAAGTTACATTAAATTACATAAAATACATGAACAGGTGAAATATGTCTACTCTGTTACCCTCTTACAAAAAATGGCCCAGCTAACAAAACTACGAATAATGCATTAGTTTTATGATACCCATTGACCAAATAGAATACACAATCAAACTAATAGTGTTACTAATCACATGAGTTACATTTTAAACCGAAAACTCAAACACAATGTCCCCTGTGTTACTATTTTCCCTGTTAGAATGTCTTAAACTTAATATAAGTGAATTATAAAAGATATTATGTTTCAGCTAATATTTTTTTTGCAAATCATAATTATTTGTACTTTTAATGACTCATTGTTTTACATTTTTATTTATAATACTTTTTCATAAAAGTAGAATAACATGGCAGTGACACAGTGGACAGATGGTAACACAAGAAACACAATAAGTAACACAAGGGACACATATTTCTAAGAGGCTTGGATCTTTATTATTATTGTTATAATTTGCATACATAACTAATTCAAACAAGGACCAAACTTTTTATAAAATATCATGTATAATNTAGAAGTTTGGGAACACTTTGAGATTACTTCTCATAAACATCAACTGGAGTATTGAAGTGGTAGTAAATGTGGTCACCTTTCATTTTTAGAGTTGATGTTTCAAGTATTTCAAGAACTTGGTCAAACTGCACATATAAAACATCATTCTCTTCAATTTTATGATTTCTACCATTTCTACCACTTTCATCAACTGCTCTTAGAAACATTACCTTGATATCACCATCATCTTCAACTTCACTCCTGCCACTCCTACATATTGGTATTTAGTTGCATTTCCTTTTCCTTCTCTGAACCAACATGTACACTCCACTAGCGACATTTTTTAGGTGGGGCTCATTCAATGTAGACAACTCTTTAAAATAGGTATCTTTATTGAAAGTGCTAGGCTTATGTAATTCGTGGATTATAGGCCTATCATTTGGTTCTGAAAGTTCATCTTCAGTTGAGGTTGAAGAGTAAACATCATTATAAATACTAACTACTTTTTTTTTATAATGTAGGCCGCCTCCTGCTTTTCCTTTTTCTTTATTTTGATTACTAACAATACAAGAATTGTGTGTATTGGTGCCATAGCAATTGCAAAACCCTTTATTACTCAGCTCTTCACAAAAACAACTAATATCCCGATATTTGATACATCTTTTTTCTTTTACAATTAACTGATGTAAACGCATAGTTCCAGATAGCACTGGTATGGTCAATGGAAGTGTTTTGCGGACACAATCAATTTCTTCCACAGTCACAAAAATCAACTTGATTGTTGTTTCCTTTTCCACCAATTGAAGGAACTGGTGAACATTGGCAATGTCATTACCATGGGACACAAGTCGGTCATCTGTTCACTTTAAATCTGCTCCAATTCCATCAGCTGCTCCTTTGCCATGTCCAGCTTCAAAAAAATACCAAGTTCATTGCTTGAATCCATTTTCAAAAAGTTTGTGAATAAAAAGGTAAAAAATATGTTTTGTCTGTACTGTGTACATGGTCCATCAGAAAATACATGTAGTGTGTCCATATTAGGCTCATTTGTCCTTATAAAATTCATTATAGGTGCTAATTGGGCCCATATTGCACTAGGATTGTGCTCATTACTAGATGGCACTGTTCAGAATGATTCTGGCTAATGTTGCTTACAATATAAAACACCTGTGTGAAGTGTGATTTGATTTTATGATGCCCCAAAATGGTGGCCCTGAACTTGTTCTGTAAGCTTACAATTGTAATTTTCCCTAAAATTGATGCAGATAGCAACTTCATTTGGCTTTAGTTTGTCAAGATAACTCCTATTGGTTTGTATTTTTTGTGTATATTGAAAATATATTTCTTAAAAAGGATCATTTCTTGGTGAAATTTTGTTGTAAATTTGCTTATTGAAGCATTCAGCTTATCCTTTGAAATGTTCTTAACTTTCATTGCCTTACCTTCCTTGTCATGTCTCTTCTTCCTGGATCCATTCATACCACTCCACTTCTGCATTTTCTGTAATAATATCAACGGGAACTCATTTTTTTGCACAAGTATTACATTCATTGTACATACAGTTTTTAGAGTCTATATTACAAACAGTAATTTCAACTAACAAATTCACATAATTGGTTTTGATAGCACACAGTTTTTTAAGGGCAGATACTTCGTAGATAATATTGCTGTGTAACTTACAAGCACAAGTATCTCTTTTATCAACTGTAGGTGTCGATGCATAAAATGGGTGATGAGCTGTAAAAGACTAATAAGAACAATGTCCTCCTTCCTTTAAAAATTTACTGTGTAAATTATTCATTGTATCTAACATGCACCTTTTCTGTACTTTTTCTTTGTGTTTTGTGGTGGTTTCCTTTTTGCCTGAACTAGTTCTGCTTACATCATCTCTTAAATATAACTATTGTATCATCTTAACAGTTTTAGACAACTTTTTTTTAGCCTTGGTTGCCTTTGTAACTACGCACTTTAGGCCTAATGCTTCAAAACCTACCTCTCGAAGCATCCTTTATTTCTTTTGTACTCAGATGACATGGCGTGTGTCGATGTCTGGTACTTGAACAACTGTTTTGAGACTTTTCTTATTCCTGATGGTCTAACTCCTGGTAAACTTTTTTTCAAAAATGCTTTTGTTTTTGAACGTGGGGTCACTTGTTCAATTTTGTGGCTTTCTCTACTTTTGCTCTGTAAACACGCTTTCTGTAGTTTTCAATACTTTGCTTCAACTTTTTATTTTCACCTTTAATCTTTATGTTTTCTTTGTAGAGTTTTGTTCTATCTCTTCTTAGTTTTTTATGCCCTCTTGTTGAATTATATTCTTGAATATCATTCACTTTATTTGGCAAGGGAGATGGGGTTATTCCAACGGTCTCTTTACGAGATTTCGCAACACTTCTCTGAAGTTTTTTGCTAGCTTGCCATTTTCTTATTGCTAATCTTTTTTTTTCTCTTATTGACATATCTTTAACCAAATGTTTTGAAGAGTTACAGCTTTCTTGTGCTTTTCTCTTGCATTCTTCTTCTTTGTTTTTATCTTTCTTTCTTCTTTCTCAGTACTGCTTTTGTTTCATTGTTGCTGTTAATGGCATTTTATGTACAGAGAAAAAACAATGTCAATAACCACTAAGCTAAAGCTTAGATCTATAAGTGGTCAAGTAAATATATATTAAATACTAGTTAATTAAAGATAGGGAGGGCCAAGAGTAATCAAATTGTCTCCTTTGTTACCTTCTTGTCTCCTGTGTTACCATGTACAAGGTAACACAGGAGACATGTAACAAAGGGGACATTCTAACTTAAGAATTTAGACATGTGGATGATTGAAAGGGAATAATCACTTAGCCAACCCAAATGTACACATAGACTCATGAGTAATAATAGCTATAGAACAGATTTCTGCGGGCAATAAAATTAACACAATGGACAATGATTAAACACACCTACCTTCAAAAAACACACTTCTTTTAATTTAGGCACTAACAAAAATGGGTGATCATGGAATCAAACTGATCTTTAAAACTTTTGTCTTCTCAGTGATGCCAACTAAAAGTTTTAAAATGTCCAATAATATGGTAACAAAAGGGAAGTAACACAGCGTAAAAAAATATGGGAAATATATTTAATTTATAAATTATACAAAAAATAAATAAATTAAAAATCCTATTTTGACTTTTGATTCAAATTCTTAGTAATATATTCTTTCCCTATTGTGTTAAAATATATTATTCACATTATTGTAAGAAAGGATAAAACTAAAAATAACACTTTAAACTGTGAAATGGGACACCCATTTTAATAGTACACTAGTTCAAAGGTTGTGTAGTTTTGCACAACTAAACAAATTTACCAACTTTAAAAATATATTTATAAATCAAGATGTTTCCTGCTGATAATATGGTATTGTTTCAATTTTCTTATCTCTTTTAGTTTACTTACTGATAACACATATATTTCTGGAGACTAAAACAGTGCCTTATTTTTGGAATTACCCATATATATACAGTCAACTCTGAATTTAGTGTATAATGATATCGATTTTTCCTGTCTATTAATATTTGAGATCATATTTTAAAGTAAATATATTAATATTTCTTCTTTTCAGTTAATATAAGGTAAACTCATCTTTTCTAGACTACAACCATGTTTCTTTTTTCTTTCGTTTAGCTGTACGTGTCAGAAGCATGGTTTGGTTTTCGGGTTGTATTACGCAGTAATTTAATAGCAGGTGAAGGGTGACGCCGCGTCTGTTTTTTAATTTACGCGCTCATAGAAAATAACCCCATTGGTTGATGGAAAGAAAGCAAAGAGTGGTTTGGGTTCGAGAGAGTGAACTACGGGGTTCACACTCCTCGGCTCAAGAAGACGCTAGTTTTGTAGACAGACATTCTTCTTCAAACGGCTTCCCCGCTTGACGTATAGTGAAGTAGGCGTGCTTAGGAGAGTCATATCATAATGTTTGAATGAATGGGCATACTGTCCATTTGATGTCTATCATGTACAGTGTTTATAAGTTTGACGAACTGTAATTTAACAATCATGTACAATAAACTTAACTATACTTTGAAATATACGGAAGTTTAGTATATACATACTAGTATCCACGCATACAACTTTAAATAAGGTGGAGTACAATTAATAGTAACAACGTAAGATGTTACGAATGGCGCACAACGTGGCAGCAGTTAAGATCAACAGTAGAGATACTACAAATGGCATCTCAACGAGGGGTTGGTAATGTTATAAATGGCATCTCAAAAAGGTAACAATTAACGACAGTGTTACGTAGTACATTACAATTGGCGCCAAAGTGGGGCATTAGCAGTTAGGAGTTTGTACACTACAATCGGAATTCCAACGTGAAGAGGTTCTGTGTGTTACAATTGGCGTTCCAACGCGGGGCACAATGTCATTACATTACAATTGGCGTCTCAACGAGGAGCATCAATGAAAGTACGTTACAAGTGTACCCAGATATAGTAAACATCCGGCTTTAATGAACCTAATACATTTGTCCAAATCCTGACACTTTCCATTATGTTTTAAGAACTTCCATTATAATTAACCGTCAACTTCAATTTTAATTAGAGCTGGGGCTAATATACTGTTTTACAAATCCGAATCTCCTAGTTATCTTTGAATCTCAAAACTGAATCTTGGAAAAAATTATGAACATAAGAGGAAATCTAAATATAGTAGAGTAATAGAAAATACAAATAGTAGCTAAATGTTAACATTATTTCTTATAATTCATTCATTATAACATTAATGAATTCAATAAAGTGTTAAATTACTGGTCTGGGGCCTGGTTGTTAATTCATCCTATAATTATAAATACAGTAGTTCTGAACCCCAAATACACATTTATTAGAGCTCTAAAACCAATTTCACTTTGAAAAATTGAAAGAAAGAAAAATCCTATGTTTTGAGTCTCCAATTCAAAATGTTCTTGGATCTCGTGTGTCTTTAAGAATTCAAGGGCCCATCCCCTGGTTTCAATGAACCTAAAAACTGAAACTTCATAAAAAAAATATCATTATAATATTGTAATTCTTTGAAAACAAACCCTTTTTGTTCTTTTAACATGACTTGAAACTGGTTCTTTAGATAAGTTCTTATTTTGGTAGAACATTATAGCAACTGAAGTTATGGAATGCTGGGAAGGAGACAAAAAGCAAAGTGTATACAACCACTACTCCCCAGCCTACGGGGTTAAGTTTCATACCGCAGTAACAGCAAAGAAAGACATGCTTTTTCACTGTAAACTATATTACACATGCTGTTAGCTTTAAACTGCATGATTTAAACTCATGTGGAAAAATGACAAATGAACAACCATTACAATCATAAATGTTGTATGTGCACCTCGGGTATTTGTGTTAACCTATACATAAAAAGCAATTCTTATAACTAGACTTTGTAACCACCAGCATGGGTGACTACAAGACTAATATATCTAGTCAGTTTAGCTAAATGCCTCAATCTTTCGCTTGTCTTTCCACCATTCTTCCTTTTTTATTTGCTTCCATTCTTCTCTCACTTGCCCATTTGCTGCTATCTGCTAATCCTATCTCTTCCTTGGTCTTTTTTTTTCAGTATTTTCTCATACATACTTCATCTCCATAATTCTCTTTGCTATTCTTTCCTTTTCCATCCTCATTACATTGCCATTTCAGCCTTGCCTCTTCTACCATCTCATTTACTCCCTATAGCCCCAATCTTTCTTGGACAACTTCATCCTAATCCTATTTCTCTTTTCGACAGCTAACATACTCCTCACAAACTTCATTCCCATGGCTTAAAAGAGTAGTGGTGAGAAAGAACTTAACGCTTCACTCCATCTTTTATTTGAAGCCACTCTGTCCACCCCTTATTTATCTTAACACAACTCATGCTGTTCTCATGCATATGAATTACTTTCAGAATAAATCCTCTTTTAACTCCGGCCTCCAACACTTTCCAGACTTTTTTTCCCTCAGCTATCACATAATAAATATAAAGCCTATTTTAGACCTTTGCTCCCTAAAGCCCTGTGTTTTTACAGTCGCGCTTTATTCCCCTATAATTTTTACACTTCTTCCTGTCTTCTTTTAAAAAAAAATTGGTCCTATAATTCTCTTCTTCCAGTCTCCCAGTGCCCTGTTCTACTTCCATATCCCTCTCAGCAACCTGTATAACCATTGTATTCTTACTTTTCCTGCAGTTCTTATCATTTCCATAGTTAGTTAGTTTATCCACACCTGATGATCTTCTAAGGTACAACTAAGGATGCACACACAAACATTTTTCATTTATTTTTACTTATTTATACACTACAAGCGTTAAGATTTTAATTACATGAGCACCGATTTTTGATGTTTAAAAGTTATATATGATAGTTCATCAACACAATATGCTGTTTAATATAGAAGTGACTCATTTTCTATTGAAACTCTTTTACAAGGAGAAAATTGACACCTTCAATTCAAAGAGATTTATAAAAAAACTCTTAAATTCCCCCAGGTAATGCTATAACCATAACTAGTGAATGGGTTTGTGTACAAAGGCGTCTCATCAAGTTTGCATGTAATGAGTGAGTCAGTGTTTGAATCCTGACTTGATGTACTAAATTGTTTTTTCTAAAACAGTTTTACACATTCCCTCTCTGCAACTTATGGTAAACCCTCTCTAAATTATACCTTCCTCATTCTTACCATACTATTGCAAATATTCCATACTAGTTATAGGATAGCAGGGGGAGAGGGGGAATAAATAAAATTATGTGCATTTTTGATAACTTTAAACCCAAAACATAAAAATACAATTATTTTTTTATTAAAATTACTAGAAAAAGGGGTATCTAAAAAAATTTAATGTTGTAGCCACTCATTTACTTAAACAAAATATTTGCTAAAATTTATGAAAATATTTAGGTTTATTAAATTTTATTAGCATCTCTGATAGCTCACGGCATTCAAATAATAATTTTCTTTCACTCGATAAGGTCTCAATCAACAAGAGTGGAAAAACTGCCAAAAGCAGACGTACGGCTTCATATGGATGGATCTCATAAAGCTAATATGACGGTTGGAAATCATGGACGTCTTTCACTAAGGCATCGACCAAGTTTGCTTGTTGGAATGTTTAGTTTATCCAATGCCTTCTCAGCAGAGAGGAAACAGGATAAATCACATAAGAACGAAACAGGTATCTTTTATTTTAATAAAATAATAGTTAGCACTGCGTCTCACTACCCGTTCAGGTTATATGCATATGAACTAATTGCGCTAATGGGTTAGGAGTGGGGAGGCTATATATAGAGGAAGTAAACCCACATTTGCCTGGAGGAAAAGGGGATAACCATTTAGGATAAACCGCTCCCAGTTCATCCAAGCAAGATTCGAACCTCAATCTCCCCGTCCTCCGCAGTCTAGCTCAATACAAAACTAGCGTGTTAACTAACTATGCCACAGAGGCAGGTATTATGACTAAACATTTAAGTTTATTCCTTAATTCTAATTTGAATTTACAATTTGTATTTTCTAATTAACTCACAAATTTTACTAATTACATTTTTTTTAAATTCAGATACATTTTAAATTAAATTGCATTCAACATGTGTTATTGCTTAGTATAAAGGGAAAAGTATAAACACAAGCTACTGTACTAGTATTTACCTGGAAATACATTGGAAAACAACTTTACTTGATAGTAAAATCTTTTTATGTTGAACCAAGGTTAAATTTATATGGACCATTTTTATTTTTTTATTTTTTTTTGCTCCTTTATCACCTTCAACATATTGATTATTATGAAACCCGAATTAGCACAAACCTTAACTGCAAACTATCCAAATGTGATACATTTTCCTTGGTTATTTAAATTTTACCATGGTCAAACTAGCCTTCAACCAATTGACTCTTAAAATAGGGATGTGCGAGCAGTCATTTTCCACTTTGGTCAAGTTTTAATGTAAACATACATTTTTAGTCTAGTGCTAGAAACATAAATCAATATTAGTATTACAGGTATTTAAAGTTGAATCTATGTACTAAATCTAAATCTAAATTGTAACTACTAACATACTAATTTTTAAGAATGATGTTTATTTTTTGTTTTTTGTCAACTAATTAAATTTTAAAGTAGAATCTTAACAACTACTAAAACTTAATTTTTTGAGTGCTTTCTTGCGCTTACTCTTTAACTTATGAAAACTTGGGAAACAAGTACCAATACTAGACTATGCCACACAAAGAAAATTTTTATTTCAAAGGGACTGACTGATTTTATCACTGTTCCTATTTAATACAGATGCACTGTCGTTCAACCGATTGTTCCCTATTTTTCTAATGACACACCATTACCACAAGTAAAGCAACAGAACCTGCACTGCAATAGGTTGGATTGCCAGGGCTTGCACTCTGGTACTTTGTAACTTTATCCCTAACTCCATTAGTGTAGTTATGTGGAGGATATCCTGGATGGTTGGTAAGACTTGGTGCACATATAAAATATAAGGTCACGGAATTATGATAGCCTTTTTTTAAATGTTGGCAGGAACACATGGATCACTGATTCAAGTTGAATGACTTCCTTGTTTTTGTTTTTTTAAGTGCCACATTGTACTACCTTTGGCTTATTCACATATTCATACTAATGAGTGAGAAAGGTATAATTTAAAGGCAATTTACTTGCATTTGTTTGGAGAAACATTGGGAAACCATTTGGTAAAATATTCTTCAGAACTCCCTACCCAGATTGGAACCTTAATTGCTGTTGTCGACAGGTCAGGCTATTGCAAAAGTGATAACTTCGACTATACCACCACCAAAGCAGGTTGACTTGGTTTTTTAATGGATTCAATAGCCAAACTATTATATTTGGTAGTTATTACAATGCTCTGAGCTATCCAGGAATCATCCTGGGCTTAGGGCCATTCTTCATTCATATTTTAAGGCAGAGTGTGATGGACGTGTGGAAATTGTCAGCTATAATGAGTGATCATTAAAGATCACGTGCTATCAGATAATGCAGCCACCAGAGATCTATGCAGCCAATAGTACAATGACAACTGTACGGATGCACATATCATGATGAGTTAAATAGACAAGCTACTATATTTGTTAGTTACGGTTATAGCCATATCTAAATAGTAAATATATTACTTACATTAAAAAATTACATCTAGACACGAGAATTGAAACCACAAGTCTCTTTTTTTAATCTAAATAAAAAAAGGTAAATAATAATAGCCGTATTTGCTCATCAAGGCCTTAATGAATACAAAATCACAACACAATATCAAAATAGTTAGGTGCTTATATAATTATTCTTAAATAGGCTCCAAGTAAGTGTTTGAAGTATAGTAGAATCATTTATTACTTTACCATTGAAGTCATCATAAATATTTTTTTAAGTAAAACTAGTGTTCATTTGTGAATTTCACATTTTCTCCTGAAGAGTTCTGATGTAACAAAACCTAGGTTTAAAATAGTGCCCAGACTAATTCTTTAGACTCATTCGGACTCTTCCAGAGAAGAATAAAGGGGACGACAAATATCCCACCCAATATTTGTGCTCTAACTGAAAGTTTCTTTTGATATACAATTTAATTTAATTTAAATAGTTTACCTACCTACAAGATTTAAGTTTCTTATACCCTTATTAAACGGACTAAAAGGCGAGTTTTTTTTTGCGATTGATTGATTTTTTTTTATAGGTATAGTATGCTATTGACCATGCAACTCTGATCAAGCTTAAGGGCAACAATGACTTTTGAATTGTGTTTTGTAAACACATATGGGGATTGGAATGGATTTGATATGAGTAGATTGAAGATTACTTTAAGAAAACTTGCATAAATCCTTTAAATTGATGAAATTTGTGCTATTTAATTGTTAATTTTTTTAAGCACAGCATCTTACTACCTGTTTACGTTAATCACAGTTTAATTTAATGAATCAATTTTATTCTTACCTGGATTGGTGTTTATTTTGACAAGATCTAATATTTATATAACACACCTATAAATTTATATTTTCATAAAAAATCTTACAGGAACAAAGTATGTATCTATGCGAATATAGGTCATGACCAAATCTTACTTTATTGTATTCATAGCTTAACATTATTTATGTACTTTTCAAAAATAAATAAATATTAATCCACAATATTGGTTTAAAAAAAATCACCAAAGAAAATGAAGAGAACATCTGGTATAAGAGAGTGGCGACTGATTAGGAAAACCAGGAATTATGTTTAAATTTTGAGAATTGATAAAAGCGCCTGCGTGGGGCTAGGAGGGTATTGCGCGCACAACTGCCTATCTCAGCCACTGAAGGCGACCAGTAAGCTGGCTATCCCTGTCTCGTGAGTGTTACATTATGACTATACATTGAGTGTTTCGCTGGTTTATTTCAGTTTAGATTAGTTTAGTTTTGTGATTGGGACTTGAATTTTATTGATTTATAAATTTCTTATTATAATATATATCAGTAATGTTTTAGGATATAGTGTATGTACCATAGAAAAAAAATGGGAGATGCTGTAGTTTAGACATCAACAATGACTCTTTCGATTCACTTGACTTTTTGTTAAATAATTATACTGGGAGGCTTTGTCTTTTTAACGAAAAGTACATATAAAAGGAAAAATATCAAGACCAAAATTAAATAGTTCACAGAAGATATAACAAAAGATAAATAAATGATATTATTATTATTATTATTATTACTATTGGTAGTGGTATTGGGGGTAGTAATACCGTATTTTATAACTTCATAAAAATACTATTTTCAACATTGTTAAGTGTGCCCCTTTATGAGTATTCATGACTCAGCTTATCCAGAAATTATCATAACGCTTCGCCACTGTTACTGATGCTATTTTATATTGTGAAAAACAAATAAAGAATATTATAAAATTGCCTCATATAGTCTTAGATAACCGACGGAACCCAAGGGCTTTACGGAGCACAGTTTGAAAAATGCTGCCCTAAAATACTATTGCGGCCACGTGCAACATCACCAAATATTCATCTGTGACTCTCATAAAATTTAAAGAGTGTTGTTATATTGAAGTGGAAAGTGATTTGCAATGTGCTCGGTCAAACATCAAACCCACTATTCAAGAAATGATGAAAACAAAACATTACCAACCGTCACAATAATCTTCAGTCATCTTTTTCTGCCATTTTCTTGCCAGTGTTACATTGATTAGTGGTCGCCTATAAACCACATAACATTATGAAGGGGTGGGAGCAGTAAACTCCAATGTCTACATGCTGTTACATGGGAGGATGGTGGGTTACATATGTAACATAGGTTTTAAACTCAAAATCTAACGTTGAAAAACATTATTGTTCATAATGCCAGGTCTCCACCGTGGTTTGGATTCCACGTTAAACTTTAGGTCCTCCATTTCATCTCACAATCACCCTACCATTACACATTAGCGTAAGTGCGTATAACCCGAACGGGTAGTAAGGCGGTGCTAATAATAATAATAATAATTATTATTATTATTATTATTATTGTTCATGTTTTCACTTTTGATAAACATATTTATGGATAACTTCCAAATATATCTGTGGCGTTGAAAATGCAAGTTTAGCACTTACTTTTTGTCTATCAATATTTCAAATGCTCTTAGGTGTCATTGTTTGCCTGAGAATATTAACGCCAAGCACATTTGAAAACACATATTTTCATGCGGATGACAGTGACATGTTTATACTCACGGCATTTGTTTAGATTTGTCCAATCTACTGACCCCCTTATATGCTTTTAGTTGGATAAAAGTTGTCAGTCTAAGCAGCCTTAACTTATAAGTATAGTTGAGTTTGATTCCCACTGCACATTATTTTACAGAGGCCGTGAATAATCGCTTGTGTTTGTACAAAATCAAAAATAATTTCTTCAAAAAGAGGAAACTTGTTAATTGCTTGAATATAAAAAGCGATATCCAAAATAAATATTGGAAGCATCTCAAAAAAATGTTTTATTGAAATGTAAAGAAGCTAAAGTACAGAATTTATCTCAAGGCAAGTTTGAGGATTCCATCGATACTGTTGTTTCTTCGTATCAGCAGCATGCTATGAAAAGTAAAGCTTCAAATGTCATTAACTATTCACAAAAGGTAGGTGTATTTAGCCCTATATTTTTTCCCTTCTGATAAAACTAGTGTGTTCGTGTATAGATGCAACTATTATACACACACCATGGTGGCCGCGTTGTCTAATTGTCATTCTCTCAGTAGACTAGACGGCCGATGTTGGGGAGATGGGGTTCGAATATGTCAGTCTACTGAGGGCTACTTTTCCTAAATGGTTTCCGACTCACACTCCATGCAAATGCTGGTAGATTTTCTTTAAATTTCTACCTTTTTAATATACATTTTGTAGGGTGGTACAGTAAAATTGTAGTTACTCTCACTATTTTTTATTATATTTATATAATGGAGCAGAAATGAGGAAGGTAGAATTCTTGAGGTATCTACCCTCATTAACATGGAGAATGATTATAAAACCATTTAGAAAAAGCCACTCTGAGTACACCCGACAGGTATTCAAACCCCGATCTCCACTTCATTGGCCATCTAGTCTTTTTCGAGAGTGAAGCCAGGATCCAAGATCGACGTTGGAACAAAACATGAGTCTAGGTATTGATAAGTTAATTAAAGTAAAGTTGTAGATTAATCTCCATAATAATTTAGAAAAGTTGTATACGTAGAATTCTTTAAATAACTCTCTCTATATGATGATAATATGACCATCATAAAACATGCACAATATTAAGAAATATGTCTTCCCTCATTGTCAAGCATCGGATGTGGGCACTTTTAACATAATCATGTAGCGCTACTATAGATAAGGGCGATCCTATTCAGCACATAGTAGTTCCGCGGCATCTTGCTCTTACTCAGATCGCAAACCTGACATCCACAACATAAATATAGCAGCGGATCTTCCTCATGAATTTGAGCTTGACGTCTTTATGGTTGTACTTGTTTGTCTTATCTGTTTGTATGTGTAGCTATCCATAAATAGTAATACTCTATGAAATCATTTGTGTTCAGGATTTAAACTGGATTTTAAGAAGTATTAATTCTGAATACCTATTTTAGTATCACAAAACTTTCCTATGAAATAATGACATTCATTCTTGCTGAGAAAAGTTAAATGTCTACATGTTGTTACATGGGGATGGGGGCTAAAAAGGTAAGAGAAAAACGTTAATGTGGTTTATGGACTACCCCTTATATTGTATAAAATAAAGAAGTGACCAAAAATAATTTACTTTTTTTTTATAAATGTACCAAAACATATAGGGGGTGGAGGGGGGGATTTGACTACTGACCAAAAGGGGTGTCAGCTGAAAAAGGTTGGTAACCACTGGTCTAAATGAAGGAATAGGAACGCTAAAATCAAACTCAAATGTAACGCCTATGTTATATGTTATGTTTCAATAATTAAAAATATGAAGTACTAGATTTTAAATGAATGTGATATAATATTTATTTATTCCAGATATGTTAAGGATTTTTTATAGTCTTTGTTTAAAACATTTGTTACTACACATCACACATTCATAACAATATGCAGCAATTGCAGTGCTAGCTCATATTGAGGAAAATTGTAGAACAAAAGCTTCAAAGTCTGGTAAACATTTGCATGTGGTGTCTGAGGGGTGTCATAAATGTGCACTGGATTAATATTAAAGACGAGAATAATGGCCAAGCGATTCTAATATTTATATAAGAATTGGCTTAAGCAGGGTTGTGGAGTTGGTATGCCAAGCCTTCGACTCTGACTCCTCTATTTTTATACTGTCTGACTCCTTCATAAATGGCTAAAGTATATTAATTAGTAATAACACATTTACTGCAGTAAGATGCTCAAACATAAATTAATGTATGCAAAGCTTCTTTGGCATTGTGAATTTATATTTAAATAAATTTGTCAATCTAAATTACAAATTTGGTACTAAATAGTAAAAAAAGTATAAAACATTATTATAATATTATAGTTTTAATTTTGAAGACAGTCAGTCTGTACATTTTTACCAATTTAGACTCCACAACTCTGGGTTTAAGAGCTACTAAACTGATTTTTTTATGGCTTAGCTCAACACAAATATAGGGTGAACCTAGCAACTAGACCCCAGATCAATAATTTATAGTGGTGACCTGGCAGTCTAGGGGTAAGGTGTCAGACTTCTATGCTGGCGGCCGGGGTTCAATCCCCGGTCCCGGCACAGATTTATCTGATTACCAAACCCTTCCTTCACCTCTGACAAGACATCTTGTGAATGTGGGGAAAGCCAGGCCTCCACCGTGGTTCGGATTCCATGTTAAAACTGTAGGTCCTTCATTTCATCTCACAATCACCCTACCATTACACATTAGCGTAAGTGCGTATAACCCAAACGGGTAGTAAGACGCGGTGCTAATAATAATAATAATAATTTATAACATAAATATACAGTGATGGTCGCATGGCCTAATGTATCACTTTCCTTTTAGATTAGATTGCCGGTGGTGGGGAAATCAGGGTTTGAATATGAGTCAGGTGTATCGATGGTGTTTTTCACAAAATGGTTTCCTACTCTCCATACAAATGTGGGTACCTTTCCTTTAAATTATACCTTCCACACTCCAATTTCATAAGCCCGATTAATATATGCAGATAACCCAAACAGCTACTAAAACAGGATGAAAAAAAACCACACGACCAACCCATTGTAATAATGGATGCACTATGAGTGTTAACACTTAAATAACATTGATATATTATTGTCTATAGACACTTAAGAATAATTTATGTTTTCCAAGATTTGTAATTTTAGGTAAAATGAAGATTCATATTAAAAAAAAAAAGGTATACTCAACCCTATTCTAAAAATAAGTTACTCTTCCTGTATTCTAACAAACATTTTTATTTTTTTACAGTGGCCTACAAACTTAATAAAACGAATATCACACCCCAACATAATTTGACAAAACGAGGGAGAAGTAATGCTCAAAAGGATAGTATTGATTGTCTAAGCGAGGATGATGCCGAGAGTGAAAAGGTAACATATTTTAATGTTTCAATAGTAAATTTGTATTATGTTATTACTTAAGTATTGTTTTAAAGTTTGGATTTGGTTGTGACAATTTTGAGACATGCTATAGCAGCTGTCAGGTGCCTGTGTAAGAATTTAAAATTTATTGAAATAGTGTGTACACCAGAGATGGGGAAACTTCAGGCCATTTACAGCCCACCATCCTTTTTTGTTGCTCTCTGGCACAAAATTGTTATTATTTACAAAAAATGAACCACAGTAGAATTAATTCCCAAATCTCAAAATTATACGGTTTTCATAGATTTTGCACATATACTCCAATTATATCAAATAAATTATGGATTCATCAATAGACATAAATTTACTTCTTTTTTTATATGCATTATAATATCGGGTCTAGTCGCTAGGTTTGTGCTTTAATTATGTTGAGCTAAACTAACCAAAGTTTAATCATCCCTATATTACATCATTCAAAAAGTGTGCTGCAAATTATAATAATTAAATTAATAAGATTTAGAGCATTTAAAAAAATTCATTATGTTAAATAGGAAGTGTATATTACATTTTAATTTGCTTTAAATGTTACTCAAAGCATTGTTTGTACGATATCCACATATAATCAACAAAAGGATACTGTTATTGTGCTACTGAGAAGAGATCAAATGCATTTTACACTTAAATGTAACCTAGATATTAGTTATAACCCTGAATCTTTTCCTGTCTTCCACACAAAATGAGGAGTTTAGTGAAAAAGTTAATAGATATGTTATTAATATGATTCTGAAGTACTAAAATAGAGAGGAGGATTTCATGTAATATAGTCACTTTAAAAACATTGACCATTCTGCACATTAATTTAGTGTGAAGATATTTAAAAAAGGGTATTAAAGGCCCTTTTTTTTATTCAAAGAGAAACCAAATTGAATATATTAAATATCCTCAAATCTAATTAAGTTTGGGGATTTTGTTTGTTGGCTTATCCAAGAAATTTGTTATTTATTTCGCTGTGAACACCAAATATAATTTACAAAATGCTATACCATAATGTAATTCAAAGTGATGACATTCTGCCAAGCAAGTAGTTGAAAGGGCTCTGTTGGTGGACCAGAATGAAAAATATTTTACCTGTTTCATCATATAAAGAGATGTGATAGTCGCCAATGTTTACCGATTTCAAATGCAAAAATAATTGCAAATTCTGATTCATCAAAATCCAAGGATCCTTGAACTTAGATTTTTCATTAAAATCAAACTTAAGTGAGCTTGAAAAAAACCTTTCAATCGTCGTGCCGAGATATAATTCAATGAATATAAAAAAATATTTAATTTATTGCTGACTTAAACAACATTCCAATGGGCATTTACACACCACTCTCTTTGTTGGATTCATCCTCACCTCAACATCCCACTTACATTCTAAAACTGTACATTTCACTAACAACATCCAGACAAGTGGAGAGAATAGTAAACAATGAGGCTTTTATTACTAGACACATGATATAATACAACCTTAAATAACAATCCCTAAATTTCTGGGCCTCTAAAACTGTTGATCCAAAACCCAAGCTTCTATAAAGGCCTTAGGTCTGAGCGCGAAATTTAAGTGCTTGCAAAGCACTAATGATATTCTTATCCATCTTTCGCAGACATATAATTTTTAAGTTAAAATGTGATTCACTAGCAGAATCATCATTTACTTCAGTGGTGATGTGCATTTATTTATTTGAGGTATTTAGCGTGATCTTTCTGAACCAACTGATTATATCAGCAAACGAGAATTTCTATGAGCGGGAGCGAAAAGGCCTACCAATTTTTCTGGTAAAGGTATGTTCACATACCTTCCAGGGTTATTTTACATGCCACAATTGACATGGGACTGATGGCTTTACTTCCCCTTCGAAGGAAGTTATGGTAGAGATTCTTATTGCTCAAAAACAATTTGTTGACCTCTGCTGGGTTTGAACCCACAAACATCGAGCCCTGAAGTGAGCACTTTACCCCAAGACCATCGATGTTGACATGATGTGTATTAGATATTAGTTTAATACAAAGCCAAAAACACAAGAATAAGTTAGTAAAATAATATAAGAGAATGATTTATATATCAATTACCTGAGAATTTTGAAATTAAAGGTTTTTCCTCTGGGTTCATCCATAAAACACGTAATCCTGTGGAAAGGTAGGGAGGGGAAAACTTTAATGTCCACATGTTGTGACATGGGGGGAGGATGGGTTCACCACAGTGTTACTTGACACATATCTTAAACTTACATTTTTAATGTTGAAAATAAACTATTATTGTTTATGTTTTAACCATTAATAGACATAACTATAAATAACTTCTGCTTCTGAGTAGTATTAGATACTAGTTCTTCTTTCATGGTCTCAAAAGCTTGTCTGTGCAATATTTACATTCACTCTTAATGGGAAAAATTATGTAACACATGTTGGAGGGAGGAGAGGTCAGGCTAAATGTGTACTTAGTGTAACATGGCTTAGAAAAAAAAAATAGTTAGAAAAACAGCACCTGCTTTAGTGGTCTCATGCTTTAAGGCATTACTTTTGCAGTATACTCAACTGCCAATGACAGGGAAAATGAGTTTTGAATCCCGCTCAGGTGTACTGAGGGTGGTTTTCCTCAAAAGTTTTCCCGCTCTTCCTCTACACAAATGTGGGTACACTTCTTCTAAACTCAACCTTTCTTATTCTCAACTCATTAGCATAGTTAGTATATATGTATATAACCTGGACAGGTAGTAAAATGTGGTGCTAAAAAAACCAGCACTGTGTGGTTGGTGGGTGACCTCTCTGATAATCAATTTATATAGTGCCAATTCTCAAAACTTGCTTTAAATTTATTTAAAAATAAATCTGCTCCTGCAATGTAATATGTGTCCATGTTGAGCTGATGCTTCTTATTTTCCTTATAGGAGAATGATTGGAGCCCCATAATGCCAATAACCACAAAGCCTCTGAGTGATGTTAGCTCTGGTCATTCGACAACTCCACTCGCCGATTACTATAAAATTATAGATGGATCTATGAACTCGCTACACTCTGCTCATTCTTCTCCTGGGATGCCTATGTTTCATTCCGAGTAAGTATAGTTGCTATAAGACTTAATGCTTTCTTTTTTATCTTTGGCTAAGTTCAACTTGGTTTTTCTCTAACATATTTTTTTAAAGTTTTTTTTTGGACACTTGATATGCGGGTACTTTCATAATTCCTTCTCTTTATTTTCTTTCTTTGGGAATGTTCTCTTTTTAGCAAGCTTACCTTACATTACTTCACAACGGTATAAATTATAAGATAGTGCAATCCGTCAAGATACAAATGCTAACTTTCACGGTAAATTGAGTGTACTGCTTTGTTCTTTTTACTAATTTAAAACTTTATTATTAAAGGCTCTTGAGAAAGTATTTAAGAAAATCACCCTCAATACACCCTTGCAAGATTCGAACCCAGATCTTACTGTCACTGGCAATCCAGTAGAAGAGACACTTTATACCAGTGCTTTCCAAACATAATTCATTTGTTTACCCTTTTCAGGGTCACGTCATAACCAATTCACCCCTTCCACCTCTTCATTAAAGAAATCTCTCTTATTAGTTATAAAAGATCATTCCAAATTTTAATAAATCTCTACTTGCAAGCAAAACACAGATGTGATATGATAGAAATAAAGGCTAGAAAAATGCCATTATATCACATCAAAATCTGCTTTAATTTGTCCAGCCAACTAACTACATTCAACAAATATTTAATGATTAATAAAACCCATAGGATGTTATTTAACCCCTCAAATCTTTTGCATGCCCCTAGTGGTATGTGTACCACAATTTGAAACAGTGCCTTAAACCAATGATTTTCAACCTTTTATATCGGCATAACCCCGGATATAATTTTTGTTACACTTTTTACACCCTAAGTTGTTGGCACACAATGAAAGCTATTTATATTATCTAATTGACATCTAAACTAAATTAAATTAATTTATTAATAAGTTTTAAATAATATATAATTAAAATTTACAACCCCCACCCCTCTTCTAAGATGCCCTTGATTACTACAAGTTGAATACTACTGCCTGAGATCATTTGACCACTGATATAAGGCTAATATGAGGGATACAGGGATTGGGGGGTCTTATGGTGTTTATTTTTTCTCCTGATTAGAAACAAGTCAAATTCTATGCATTGTTCAGCTATGACAATGGAAACAAAACCATCAACGTGTAACAATATAACTTAATAAATTAGTTAAAGTTCAGTTTTTATAATTAGGGGCAACTAAACACTACATTGATGTAGATGCGCATAGGTCTGGAAATTTGGCTTATCCCAGTCATTTTATTTCATTGAGACAAGTAAAAGAAATTAAAGTTTTTAGATAAGAATGGATTAAATACACATTCTCTCATGTTCAAATAATCATTGACTGAGAAATCCTGAATCCAAACCGTAGAAACAATGATCTGAACGGGTAGAAAGACCCTGTGCTGGGTGTTGGATTTATTTTATAATTAATTTGGTAATTTTTTAACACCTTTATCACCTGTTCAGGATAAAAGCATATATGATATTTACTCTAATGGGATATAATGAGGAAGGAAACATTTTAGATGTAATCTACTCGCATTTGCTTGGAATTAGAAAAAGTACCCTCAGTATACCTGAGCAAGATTCAAACCTCATACTCCCCGCCATAAGCAGACCAGTCTAACACGAGAGTGACGTCTTAGACCATTAAGCCATTGAAGCGGGTTTTGTCAAATAATTGTTATGCTTAACCACTGATAATCATCATAATAGCACTAAAGAATTACCGGTAATGAAAAGTAAAAATTTGGAAGAAAATCTATTTTTATTAGGGTTTAAAATATCGAATTTGAAAATCCATAATATTTCAAGGATTCAAAGAGCCCATCCTTACTTCTAGAAAATTCTGATTCCTAGATTTTGTTGGTACCAAATTTTGTGAGTTACAATTTGAAACAGGGTTTGGTAAATGGCTTACAGATGTGGGTCTTATACATTGGTCATCCCTGTTGGTTTAACATCATGTGATGATTAAATGGTTTACAGGCGTAGTTCTTAAACAATGGTTAGCCTTAATGGCTTTACACCATGTCCAATCCCTGAATACAATAGGTGTTGGGGATGCCTGGTCAGTCAGCAAGTGGTTCTACAGGTCTGTCCTCAAACTCTTCCCTAAGTACGCCACTCTTCATGTCAGATGTGTTTATCACAGGTGACTGAAAACCTAGTTTTAGTTCACTCTGAACAGAGATGACAGCTGTTATTAACTTGGGACTTGGGAATGCCAGGCCTCCACCGTGGTTCGGATTCCACGTTAAACTGTAGGTCCTCTATTTCATCTCACAATCACCCTATCATTACACATTAGCGTAAGTGCGTACAGCCCGAAGACGCGGTGATAATAATAATAAACTTGGGGCTTAATCATTGAAACATCAACATGTACCACATCAAAATTCATGATGTATTGTAATTTGAATTTTTGTGTTTTTATTGTTATGACCAACTCTTTAGGAGTTAGTAGGGTAGAAAACTGTCATGTGACATTGAACAATTAGTGTCGATGATGAACTCCATTCATTATCATGGGCTTAATCCCAGTAATTCCCATCCAGGGTTTTGCGAGCCCATGTCCTAGGTTCCGCAAGAATTTGCGAAAGCTTTCTGTTTGTTGGCATATACATTATTTTTGGGCACTGGAAATATGTTAATATAACTCTTGTATCAGAGGGCGCTGAAGTGAAGAGTGCCTATAATAATGTTAAAAGTGAGGTTAATAAGAAGATGTTTGAGCCAAGTTCAAGTAGCATTAGGACAGTAAATACTAAAAAATATGAGCTAATATTTGTCAACCAGAGTTGACCAAGTATTTTAAGGGTTCCTCCAAACAAAAAAAGGTTGGGAAACACAAAATTAACCATTGCCATTTTCATGAAACTATTGCGTAAATAGAAGCCGAATATCCAAAATGTACCCCCCACTCGGCACTGTTAAAGTTTTGTTGCAATTCTTTTATCTTGGGGCTGAAATTGAAAATTTAACTAAACGAGAAATACTGCCTTCAACCACCACTCTCAAACATTAAATGGCTTTGGAAATTATCTTTTTATGCAAATTTGGCAATGTATCTCGATTCAATCTTAAATTGCAAGGAGAAACAACAATTATATTTGAAACTTATACTGCGGTAAAAGCATTTTGATGACAAATAACTTTTTGAGTCATAAGTAATGTTGAGCTTCTTTTTAAACTTCCCATTAAGTAAAAAGTCCATACAGGAAGTTAGATTTATATTCCCACACAAGTTTGCACAATAAATCCTTTCTTTCCTCAAACTGCATTTCCAGCAGAGTTTTTCTGATTTTAATGCAAGTGCAAACGAAATAATTATCATTAAAAGTCCATTTAACTGTGTTATCAAGGAGCTTCCACCTAGCCTTCAATTGGAAGTAATACAACAAAAATACAATGACATGTCAAAAGACAAATACCAAGAAGGCAGTCTGGAAGAATTCTATATGCATTTTAACAATGGAAAAATGGTGGCAAATGGCTATATTAAACTAAACATTGAAAGGAGGATAGAAGGGCAAGACCTACACACTTACTAGAAAACTGTAGTCCTCAAAGTTCACAGTTAAAAACACAAAAAACACATAATTATGTAATTTTTAGGATACATCACTCCCCCTTATTCAGCATTTGCAACTGATTTTGATGATATCTTATGTCTCATAAAAAAGAATTTTACACTTCTTCATAATTCCTCAAAAATATATTTGTACACAATTATATTATTCTTTATTTTATTGGTTAAAAGTATTTAGTAAATTTGGTTTTCAATTCCATATACATGTACATAATATCCTCAATTTTACCTCTTGGCCCACAAAGCCTAAACTACCTACCATCTGGCCAGTCTTAAAAAAAATAATTTGTTGACCCTAAGCTGAAACGAAGTATTGTGTTAGGTGATAAATTGCAACATTAGTATATCAATATAAATATTGAAGCGTTTATTCACAATGTATCTATGCATCACCCAGATCTTTTGGAAACTTTCAGAAATGGTAGGCCACTATGCAATTTTGACATTTTAGCCCATTTATTCATGAAATAATCCTCGCAGTTACATTTTAGACAATCATATGACATGGTGGTCATCCACTGTATACTAAGATAGCTAAAACTTTACCCTTGTTTCAATTACTTATGGTTTATATTATTTAAATTATTATGTTACAAACTTTTGTTTTAAAATTAAACTCATTGCGATTCTAACTGACCCTTTTAGAATTGCTAAACCTTTTAGTTGGTGAGAAAGGCAAAGTGTCGCTGGAGATTATATTTAGTGCCAACAAACTTAAGAAGTGAGTGGGCAAATATGAACTCAACCATCTTTTTCATAGGGGCTATAACTATATTAATATTGTTATTATTATTATTATTATTATTATTATTATTATTATTATTATTATTATTATTATTATTATTATTATTATTATTAGCNTGAGATGAAATGAAGGACCTACAGTTTAACGTGGAATCCGAACCACGGTGGAGACCTGGCATTAATATTGTTATATGAGTGTTTATCAAACTCCATTTTCTCTATTTTGTGTTTTTGTTTTCCACTTTAGTAAGCCTTATTGCACATACAACAGGCCCTCCTAAACAGTTCCTATAGAACAAAACCTAGGTCAAGCCGCAGTCACTACCCTTCTATCTCACGACAGCAGTATAGTGTGTTAGCTGTGTTCCTCTTTTCGTTGTGAAAGCAACATTTTTTTCTTTTATTTATCCCTACCCCTTTTCTGGGC
This sequence comes from Timema californicum, assembly GCA_902141385.1. Lineage (NCBI taxonomy): Eukaryota > Metazoa > Arthropoda > Insecta > Phasmatodea > Timematidae > Timema > Timema californicum. Next base: position 3,674 of record CABFOW010006258.1, on the reverse strand, counting down.
TTTCTTCTTTATATTATTTAAGGTTACCAGTTCAACATTATATAAAATGATTTTACTGTTTGGTTGATCTTTAAACTTATCATCTAACTTTACATGGTTTTGCTGAAAGCTAATATCTTTTAATTTTGTATTTTTAGTAAAGAAGCCACCCAAATGATTAACAAACATATAAAAGATAAACAGAAGGTATCAAAGAGATCTAGACCTATTGACAATACAACTAAAGTTACAGAAGATAATCCGAAACCATGGTCTGAAATGAAAAAGGCTGTGAAGAAACTGTCTCAACTTAAGCCTGTTGATGATGATTCCAACCTTTCAGATGCTTCCACTTGCATATATACATCACTTAAACTTGTTGTGAACCCGGAAGATTCTTTGGATTTGTCAGACAAGACGTCATTAAACTCATTTGACTCTCCACTTTAGTTTTACAACTTATTGACATCATAAATATATGCCATGTTTGGTTCAAGTGAACTGCGGTTAACATTTTTATAAGAGATAGGACACAAAATTCCTCCATTATTATAGAATCAATTGAATTGAGAAAAGTTATCTTGACTTGAAATCATAATTTTATGTGATTGTGGTGTATAGTCATATGTAATTGTGAAATTAAAATAAATATAATTTTTATAATTTAAATCATCATCATCATCATCATCATCATCGACTGTTCCCGACCTCTAACCGGCTCAGTTTAGTAGTATGCCTCCGTCATCTTTTATCCTTTCACTCTTCTTCTTCTTTTAATAATTGCTTCCATTCTTCTCCTCCCATAATTTCAAAATCAAGTAAAATATGTTATTAATAAATATGATAGAATTGTTTTAAAATAAACCACAAATGAAATTAAATATGACTTAGTGTTTTTGCTTTTATTTGTGCTCTATTTCTCTACAATCCCTTCATATTGATTTATTAATTACATTTTATATTTTACTTAATGCACTTTGCTTCATGCATAAAATTAAGTAAAAATAATTTATTCATTCATTCATTCAAAAAGAGTCCACTTTGTTCTCTATAACATTAAAATTGTGATGGCCAAGCTGAGAAATCAATTTGCGTAGAAACCTTATCAAAAAATTTGTTCCATTAATGAATCAAAGTTTTATATTAGTACTGAGAGGTTGTTATTATTATTAATTTGTAATTTCCCGATAGAATTATTATTATTATTCCTAGTAAAATTGTATTTTTTTAAGAGTCAAGAATTTGAATTTGTCTTCAAGATTTATAAGAAAATGTAATAACCAGATTAAGAAAAATAGGATTTGACCCGACTCTGGTAGAAATATTTGTGTGTGTACATTGTCAAACCTATTGATTACTAGACAAGTCACTTTGCTCTCAGAACATTTAGTTTATAGCTAATTATTTCTCTTATAGGTTTTGTATCTACTGACAAATTTTTGGTTCAACTCTCTCTCTCTCTATATATATATATATATCTTTTGCCATTTAAGGTTAATCTTAGTTTGTATGAGTTTGTATGAAAATCTATATAAAAACAATTTCAACCTAATTTAAATGATAATCATAAATTGGTTAGGAAAACATATTTTCACTAGTTTGTAGAGGGCTTCTCTCTCTATATATATATATATATATATATATATATGTCTTTTGCCATTTAAGGTTAATATTAGTTTGTATTAAAATCTATATAAAAACAATTTCAACCTAATTTAAATGATAATCATAAATTGGTTAGGGAAAAAATTGGTATGCAAAGTTACTTTACTAAGATATTTCTTTAAGGAAAACATATTTTCACTACTTGTTTGTAGAGGGCTGCCTTGAACCTGAAGAGCAGCTTAAACTCAGGGAATTTTGTGTTAGTAAAATAGTGAAAACCTCGTTATGTTAAAATGTTGCACAAACATGTTCCCTTTAGACAGCAGTTCCCAAACTATTTATTTGGCGTACCACCAACATAAATTAGACGTCATATTTTTATTAATCAAGCACATCCTCATCTCTTTTAGCCCTTTTACAATGCTGGGTACATATTAACTAGGGCTTTATTATTTTGGTATCAGTGTAATAAAGGAGGCTTGTTTAGTAATATATTAATTTTTTGACCGTATTCATAAATTGGTTAGGAAAACATATTTTCACTAGTTTGTAGAGGGCTGCCTTGAACCTGAAGAGCAGTTTAAACTCAAGGAATTTTGTGTTAGTAAAATAGTGAAAACCTTGTTATGTTAAAATGTTGCACAAACATGTTCCCTTTAGACAGCAGTTCCCAAACTATTTATTTGGCGTACCACCAAAATAAATTAGACATGTCATATTTTTATTAATCAAGCACATCCTCATCTCTTTTAGCCCTTTTACGATGCTGGGTACATATTAATTAGGGCTTTATTATTTTGGTATCAGTGTATTAAAGGTGGCTTGTTTAGTAATATATTAATTTTTTAACCGTAATTTTTACTTTTTGTTCTATCACTTAACACTGCGAAAGCATACTACAGTGTTTGGGAACAATTGCCTTATATAGAAGGTGTCGATTTTGATGGGTTTTTTTTTGCACGACTTTATATGGGTTTGTGGTTTGAATATTATGGTGTTGTTTGCTACCTTACTCTAATTTTACTTTTATTTTTCTAGTTTATAAAATAGTTTATGTATATATATATATTTTTTTTTTAAGTTAAAAAGTATTTTTAAGTTAGTCCATGACATAGCACGCTTTGTTGTTGTACCTGTTACATACACTTCATGTCCATTCACAAAATTTCTAGAAGAAAGATTATCCAGCACTGTTTAAAATAACAATAATAACGGATTTTAAAATCTGGGAGAACAATTACCTTTTTATTAAACAAGTCGTATGTTGAGTTTTTCTTGTTCATGCTCGTGGTCGGCCATAGTGACTCAAAGCATAGTCAGGTTGATGACAATTGAAGCGTGGGCCTTGCAAGAATGAAAAATAAAAGATGATATATTTACTTCTAAGCTAGTGCGAGTTTTGATTTTGACAGATGGGATTAAAGATGTTAGTTAACCCTCTCTTTAACATTTTTCATATTCATTTCTAAATATTTTCAACTTTTTATATTGAATTGAAAGTTATGTTATATTTATCCCTAATTAATTTCCAAACCTTTTATCTTTGTTATAATGTATGAATAGTCTCCTTGGACTTTTAGAAAATAACATTTTAAAATTTGGTTTTAGAAAAAGATATTTGGAACATTGTTTGAATAAGATTAGGGTCTTCTTTTTCGGCATAATGAAAACAAGGAACAAAATATGTTTTGTTCCTCACTAAAATTTGTTTTAAAAGGGCAAGCCCAGTTCAAAAGTGAGATATAAATGTATCAATAGATAGCTGAGAGTCTGATGAAGATCTAAAGTCTATTGATTTCCAGAAATCATTGTAGAGTATGTAAAATTCAGAAGAGAAAACAAATTTCTTACAGTTTTGCTGCTTTCAACATGGACATATTTTTTTGGTGAGATCCAGCCAAATATTCAAATATAAATAATTATATATATACACACATCTCTTTCATCATTCATCCAGTATTTATTTCAAACCTTCAGAAGAGACAAACTTTTTATTATTATTAGCACTGCGTCTTACTACCCGTTTGGGTTATACGCACTTACGCTAATGTGTAGTGGTAGGGTGATTGTGAGATGAAATGAAGGACCTA